>JZKD02S0748761.1:272908-289883 GCA_000966675.3 Picea glauca | reverse complement strand
TAATGTATTTATTTTATTGTTGATATGGTTATGTCATCATTCAACATTGGAGCAGTAGTTGTGGGAGTAGGATGATATCAGAGGGTAGGGTTGTGGCGAAAGAATGACATTAACACTTTATACTCTACTTATACTATAATGCTAACTTCTTTTTTTAAATAAAGTACTCGGCTTTGTGGGTACGCATAAGATAAACTAGATTTTCCTTAAAATTGACTTCTTTGTTTTTTAAGATTCAATTTGAAATGTTTTTTTAGGTAAACCGTAAAAGGATATCATTTTTTTTCAAGATTGAATTTTTATTTTTAAGATGTAAAAGGATATCATTTTTCCTCAAGATTGATTTTTTTTTTCTAAAATTTAAATTGGACTGTTTTTCTAGGTAAACCACAAAGTTGTTAGGAAGTTGAAACAAAACAGAGAATAAAATAAGCAAGATTAAGAACACATTAAACCAAGCATATCAATCATATACAATTGACAGAGTGATATATTGCACTCGCATCTTTGTGGGTATTCTCGTACATATAATATCTATCACTCATTTAGACGATCATCAATAGATCACATAGTTACACTAACACTTCATAAATAGATTTCATGGTTGCACATTAACATAGCTTCATCTATGAGGAAATTCTTTGGCATGTTTCCAACAATCTCCACCTTACAACAATTTACTTGATATATCATGCCCTTAATTAATTCATCACCTTTTATGTAAGCCGAGAGAAGTCAAACACCATCAGAGCTTTGCAACTTCTCTGAAAGAACCCATTTCCATCTTTTTCACCTAGTTTTGCCATGTGTCTACTGAAAACACCAACTACATGTGAAATGCTGACCATTTCTCCATATAATACTTTAGACATATAACCCTTTTCTTCTTCATCAATTAGGACATAAACCTAAAGAGAGGAAATATTTGTATGCTCAATAATTAAATGTCATCACACCAATGATTTTGAAAATCACCATTCTAAAAAGGAGGAAAATATGGTAGCCACTACCCGAACTGAGCCTAGGTATCCTCCCTCCTATGTTTCTATGAGAATCATGGGAAAAAGTAGGTTAATTAATGGTGGTTCCTGCCCCAACATCATGTCCAAAGTGATTATGGAGCAGCTCGGTGTCACTTGTACAAGTGAGACCAGGAATATGCTCACTTGAAACAAGAAAGTGCAACCAGCCATTGGTTAGATTAAGGATCTCACCGTGGTCCTGTGTTCTCAACTAAAAAGGATCTCACCCTGGTCATGTGTTCTCAACTAAAAAAGTTCTTTGTGATGTAAGGTTATGTGACGTCGGTCTTATCTGGTAATGCAGGCCTGCTTTATTTGATCCTACACCGACTTGGGAGAAGTAACCTTTCAGCTTAAATAAAACCTTTTGGGGCGTCTCCTTTTATTGACCAGTCGTAATTTGCTACGTGAAGTCAAGTCATGGATAAAGTAAATCAAGAATAATTATGTTACTAAAGAAACTTAGACCTGTCAAAGCTAATTGCTACAAGATTAGTCATGGTTCTGCCTCTCCACATAATCGGAAGTCTCCCATCCATTCAATTAAATATTGATATTATCAAGATAGAGATTCGATTGAAGTCCGCAAGGATTGGGACCAAGATCGCATTTTTTCCTTATAAATATGGGAATCTATCTTTGTGTTCCCATGTGAATTTATGCTTATATAACTATTTGTGTAGAGGCAGTACATACAGAGAGAGGAAGGGTAGATCAGATCATCGGGAATAAGAGGAGGGCTTGCTGTGTTTCGCGCGCAGACGAGATGGCACTGTCCTTATTTATCCTCTTACTCACTCAGTTTCATATGAATCAGTAAGAGATGTAAGAGGGCTGTGTCATCTCCCTGCGCATGAAACCTACTGTTCCTATGTATATATATCGAATATTATTATTATTATTTCTAATAACGATCTTGAGGAACCCATCTTCAGTGCTGCTAACATTTCTCACTACTTTGAATTATCAATGAACAACTTTTCCGTGAACTTGTAATAATAGAGTTGTTTAATTTTCATGTTGGATATTCTTATTTCTTACTCCAAGTTCTTCCTCTCAGTTGAATAAATGAAGTATGTGGTAGTTGTGAAGCTTGATTTTCATATTGGAGGTAATTCAAATGATTACCAATTCTAGTCATATTGAATCATCGGTATTTTTTATTCTCAGTTGTTTTACAGTTACGACTGCGTACTACAAACATCTGACTTTCTTTTGAAAGAATTATAAGCTAATGTTTCTTAGCATTCAAAATTGTAATTTGATTCTATGGAATTCGAGATTCAAAACCAGCACAGCAATAAATATGCGGTCCAGTTATTTCAGGTTCAATTCTTCGGCATGTAAGAGGCACGCATGCACAACAATTAACAGCAGCGAAAATGGAATGGAGTACATAATGTGAATATCTAGGTAATTGTCTCTATGTTCTATGTTTTATTGTCTCTATTTGTTAGCCCCGTATGGCTTTGATCATATAAACTACTGGATCTTTCAAATACAGTCTTTGCAGGCCTGAGTTGGACGGGTTGAGAAAGTAACTCAATTTCCATTCCAGTTGAAGGACTTTAATTGTTCACAAAATGGCATAGAAAATCTCCTTTTCGATTCACCAAGGAAAAAAGGAAATGGTAGAGAAAGACGAGGAAAAAACTCATTGATTATAAAATGGTAGGAAAAGACGAGGAAATTGTTAAGATAATAATTGATTCATACAATGTTAACATATGGTGTTGCTTTTCTTTTGCTGAGGTGGGATCATCTCCGCCCCTGGGTAGAGGCACTCAAGCACCATGTGCATACTGAGTAATAGATATTGAAACCTCCCGTTTACATATATTACATTTATTATTAATAAGGATCTTGAGGGACCTATCTTGAGTGCTTCTAACATTTCTTACTTCTTTGACATTTTCAATGAATATCTCTTTTGTGAACTTGTAATAATACGATAGATTTGTTAAATTTTGTTGTTGGCTATTCTAACGTCCAATTCTTCCTGTCACGAAATAAATGAAGTATGTGGTATTTCTGAAGGAGGTAATTTGTATTGAATCATCGGCATTTGTGTTTCTTTATCATTTAAAATTAAAACTCACTCTATATAAGAGGGTGGTCCAGTTTAAATCTTCGAGATGTTAACAACAGAGATGTTTAGATAATATATATCTTCTATGATTTAGTGTGTATTTCTTAGCCGTGTAAGTCTTTGTTCTATCTTCATATAAACTACTGGATATTTTAAATACAGTATTTCCAGGCTTGAGTTGGATGCATTGAGAAATGACGGAAAAGGAGGAAGCGTTATCGCAAAAAGGAAGAAAACGTAACGTAGAAAAGAGAAAACGTAACGTAGCAAAGAGAAGCATCCTCCATTCGTCCAACAGAAGGATCCAACTGAGCTTATAATTAACTTTGTTGCAAGGCGAGAGAACTGTGTGCTTGGCTATCATTACTGAAGAGCGTGTAGAGCTTCTCAAAATGGCGATATAATGCTGGGAGCCAATAATGTGTAGAGCAAGTGAGCCCATAATGACGATATAATGTTGGGAGCAAAGCAAAGGATCAGCTAGTGAGCCCATAATGTGTAGGAGCCCATTAGCTTGGCTGTTTAAGTGACCAATGGCATAACATTTGGTGATCAATAAACGGGAACGTTGTTGAACGTCAACGAACCCCGTCTCTTGAAATAATAAATATATGAGAATAGATCCCATCTAATAATAAACGCTTTATATAAAATGATAAAACCTTGAACAAACTCCTTTGTTTTCATTAATTAGACAAATGCATATTACAAAGAGTTTTTCACGAAGTCAAAATTAACAAATATAATTTACATGGAGTCTAGGTCAACGTGTCTTTATTTTCTTACATTAGGCCTACTGCTTTATGGATAAGTGCACCCTTATGAAAAGGCACGGTCTTTGCGATGTGTGTCATTTGGCACATGAAATCCTCTAAATTTTAAATTAAAAGTGTCATTTCTTTTCTTTTCATTTTCGAATGAGGATGTCTAAATGTTTTGGGAGATGTCATAATTTGTGTTCTTTAAATTTTTTTTTGCTGAATATATAAATGTATTTAGTATTTTGAAATAAAACCTATGAAACTATGATTATATAGACTTAGCCACTCAAATATGTAAATGTAACAATTTTTCACAATTAAAGAGATTTCGGACACAATTAAAAATATAATATGGCAGAAAAGAGTTAGATTATGGCTTTTGGAATGGACTTAGCATAGGAAAAATGTGGCAAGAAACAACCATCAATGTTGAGTGTTGATCGATAAGAAGAGTTGGAGATATATAGAGACTAGTGTTGAGTGTTGATCCGCTAGAAGAGTTGGAGCTATATGGAGATTTGTATTATTGTTGTAAATTTAGTGACTTGTGGTTGTAATTGTTGAAAACAAGGCTTCTCCCAAAGTTGCATTGTTGTACTAGAACAAGGATTAGAACAAGGATTCTATGCATGTGGAGAGAGATATTTAATGATGAAAATAGGCATGTGAAAAATATTATCTACAGATGTCGTGAAAATAATGCAGAATTTGAGAAATAAAGGGGTATACTATAGACTTCATTGACTAATTATGTACCTAAAGAGTTGATTGATGTTGAAGATTCCATATGCATAGAAGAGTAAAATGTAATACATGAACTATGGGTATATCGATATAGGGAAATGGGTTGCCTCATTGATATCATAGGTTTGTTATGCCTTCATTGTGTGGAAAAACCCTAGTAGGTATAATTACCATCTCTTGGAATTCCATAGATGAATTCTAAGTTGTGGTGGGCTCTTGTGATGCTTGTTGAGATGCAAAATTAATCCAGGTTTTTCACATCATGTAGTTATTTGGGCAATTGGATTGAGTTGGAGATAAGAAACAAGAACTAGGCATCACATGTTGACTTGTGAAAAGACACAAATTGAGGCAAGTGTGTGCAAAGAACTAGAGAGGAGAGGTTCCTCAAAGGATCTACCCTCTGAATAAAATGTGTTTGGATATAACAATTGTTGAACACATGATCCATAATAAGGGTTTTTTTTCTTACCGAGGATAGGTTGCTGGCATAAACCACATTACGAGGGAAACTATTGTGGGAAAGAGAATTTTTTTTATAATTTCCTAAAAAACACCCCAATGAACCAATTCCTTCCAAATAACACTTCTCTAGCTACTCAACACACCCACAATGAATATTGGTCT
Organism: Picea glauca; assembly: GCA_000966675.3. Taxonomy (NCBI): domain Eukaryota; kingdom Viridiplantae; phylum Streptophyta; class Pinopsida; order Pinales; family Pinaceae; genus Picea; species Picea glauca. The sequence continues at coordinate 284,640 of JZKD02S0748761.1, read as the reverse complement.
CTTTAAAGGATGTAGTGGAGGGAATATTGATGTAGATGTGGTAGGGAGAATATTTGTATAAGAATCCATAGAAAAATATCTCAAACAATTCACTGAATTTTTTTATTGTGCCATACTAGTGGGATTTGTTGAATATTCCTTTGTTGGGTTTTAAGCCACAAAACTTGTGGATATGGTGCAAGAGGAGTGATAACACAATGTTTTTCAACTACAATTTGATGTATGCCAAGGAATTGCATTGAGCACAACACAAATAAAGGCATTGTAAACCATTGGAAATCATCAATAGGATATGGTTGTATGGTGGTTAGCTAGAATTAATCTAGTCAATATCTCAATCCGTATCAAGCCACATATAGTAGAGTAGTGGAAGTTATTGATACAGGACAAACCAGAATGCTCAAGAAGATCCATGAGGATCCAAAAATGCTCAAAAAAATTTCTTCTGAAATTGTTTTAATAATGAATCCATTTGGTATAGCTCAGCGATATCTTTCCAATGACATAAAACTTTCCTCAAATGGACGTCATATGACAATGTTATGGCCATTTAATGTTTGGAAAAAAATAGGCAAAATAGGGATGCCATGCAGTATCCTGGGGATGTTGTACGAGAATGTTATGGTAGTTTAACGTTGTATTAGAATGTTATGGTAGGTCCACAAGATACCACATGGCTATCCATACAACCGATAGGATGATTTCATGCTGACATCAACAAGATAAGGTGGTAGTACAAGAGGCTGCCACTTGCCACCCATTTTTTGGCATTTTCAGGCACCCATGTGGACCAATAAAAATGTCCCATGTGTCATCTATATTGATGCAATGGAATCAATACAAAGACGTGGCAATTGATAGGTACAATCAACATCCATACGTTGATGTGGAAATGATCAGGAAGTGACATGGTAGAATGTTGACACAGGAAGGCGATTGTGCATATAGATGGTCCAACTAGCGAGTGCCATGTGACACTCGTTGATTGGCCAATAATGTGCAAGGGAGAATAAAATTGGTTCCTTGTGTTAAACCATATTACAAATTTGTCTAATTGGTTCATTAATTATACAAATGCATTTTACAAAGAGTTTTTCACAAAGTGAAAATTAACCAATCTAATTTCCATGGAGTGTAGGTCAACTTGTCTTTATTCTCTTACACATCGTGAATAACCTAGGGTACTAGGCCTAGTTATTTAGGTAGTAGTGCAATGTACCTCATAGATGGACAACGATGATTTCAGGATTTCACACACGTGATAAGTTTGGCTAGTATGATGTCGCACCCTTTGAGAGGAGGGACCTGCAATGATGTAGAAATCGATGCACCTCACACAAATGTTGCTTCTCCTTTGAAATTTGATGCCCTCGACACCTCTCCTCTAACCAGATCTGATACCACTTGTTGGAATTGTAAATGCGGAAAACACAATTCACATATGATAATTAACAATCACACAGATAAGAAACACATGGATTTCACTTGGTTCACCCAAACGTTGGGCTATGTCCACCAAGCATAGGCATTGATTGTCTAATTATTCAGATCATGGAGATTACAATAGACTTGCAAGTTCTCACATTCCTCTCACTCTGTCATATCTGCCTCTACGGGCTTACATGAATTTATATACATTTACACAAGAAAGTGATTATTAAATGCACTCTTATCCATATTCTAACTTGGCCTATTTTAGTTGCAACCAACCCAGAATAATAGGATCCAAATCCATCCTTGGAGAAATTTGTTGTCATCAAATCCCAACAATTTGAATTACCAGGACAACCAACACAGGCTATGGGGCTTCAAGCCTCATGGTTTTACGTTGTAGGTATTCTGATTTAACTGAACATTGTTTTTTTAATTGAATTTTCTTTTGTTATTTAACACATCAGTTTCTCCCATCTAATATCATCTTTATCCCTGATTCTTAGGTGTCAAGCTTAGTAAAAACCTCTTTAATTATGCATATGAATGAAGAAGGTGAATTCATGGATTCTTGATCAAGAAAGATTTCTTTTGGTGTTTGATGGTTGATTTTTTAATTATAAATATACTTAGAATTAATGTGAAAGTCCCATTTAATTTAATGGCTATTATTTGACAAAGTCCCCTTTGTCATGTCAAAATGGCTATTTTTTTTTCACACGAAAAAAATAGTTTCACTGTTATTCTTATTAGAATCAAATGAAACTTTCAGATTACATAAAAAGTAACTTCCATGAAATAGGAATGTTCTTTCACCTCCAACATATTTTATTTGTGAAGTTCTTAGGTTACTTTAAGTGGCTTAAACATATTGAAACCTGTTTGTTGTTTCTATATATAAACCTCCCTATGGGATTTGTACTTTCCCAGATCTAACAATAGATCCTTTATCGGGTTCTTCATAAAATAACCATCCTAAAGATTCATTGGGAACCTTTTTGGGAAATCTATCCAATTATTTATTGAACTTTTTGTGGATGTGCATGAAGTTTATCATCTCATAGCCTTGCTTTAAAGTTATGATATTTTTCTTCTATTGCCTAAGATAAATAAGATCCAGATTGGATTTGTCATTTATCCATTCAATGGTGACCTTTGAATCACTTGCCACCATTAGTTTTTTAATTGATCGAAATGTAGCAAATAAGAGGATTCCCCAAAGTCCCATGATCTCAGCTTTCATGTTGTTTCATGTACCTCCAACAAAATGTGCTTTCATAGTGTGACTGGATGAGAATTTTAAATAAAGTCATATGCCACATTTATTATTTGCAGTTGCACCATCAAAGAAGCCTATTGGATTGTTGTTGAAGTAGATAGGGTTCAATAAAACCTCTAATTTGTCTTCTTCCTCTTTGTAAGGATGTTCTTTTATGGATTGAAGAACTTTTTTGTGTATCCAGGGTCATTTCTGTTCGAGTTGTCAAACAAAATTTTGTTTCTGTATTTCCAAATGTCCCACATAATCAAAAAAGGAATGTGTCTTGAATTTGAGAAATTGAAGAACCAACATTTTAAGTTTTCTTTAATGGTAGAGCTCTTCATTCACTGTGAAAATGGCTATTATATGTGAAAAGGGATTTTGAATTGATGTTGTTACTATGGATAGCGTGCAAAATTTTGGAATAAATTTGATTTGATCAAGCTAATGAATGTTAACATCGTCATCTTGGGAGGCATATGCTCATTTCATTTTATTTCTTATTAGTTCTAGTTAATATTAAAATTGAAGTTCAACTATTAATTTGAACAATAATATTTATATAATTTTTTATATTAACAAAATCTTTTAACACTTAGCTCCAAACTGTGAAACCGAACCCAACCCTATGCTCATATTTATATACGTTTTAATCTTAATGAACTTTCATATTTACATACTTTCTATTTGGCTCATAACTATGAGCAAAGAAGTTGCTCCAATCGGTTAAACTTAACTAACTTTTTATTTTCAATTAATTACGCTGAAAGGCGTATATCTATTGGAGATGGGCACAATTAATCACCTTTTACTTTGATGGATAACAATTGAAGATGTTGGCATATTCTTAGTTGTCCTCCCAAATCAATGAATGTGATTTACTCTTCATAACTTGTATTTTTGAATGCATCGATTTTTTTTATTTTTTTTTTATAAGTAAAATGGGAAGAACCTGTTATATTATCATTGCCAAGTTACAGAGTCTGTTTACGATGCCATCTGTCCCACCTAAACAGGAAACCAAGACAGTCGAGCATCCTATGCCATTTGTTTCCAAGAAAACAAAACTATCAAAGTGCAGTCCTGCCCGAAGGAAACCAGGATGCCTAGCCATTAAGTTTAATCTATGTGCTGAAAACCTAGTTACAACATAGCTAAGATCTAACTGGGCGAAAGCCTGGTTCATAAACAAAAAAAGATTGCTAACTAATAACATCACTGAACCTCTTATCCGGCCAACTCATCCTCGTCCCCATGCCTTCACCATCCTGCTGGAAACGCGTAAGCTTGCACACACGTAGGGCATTGTCGTTTCGGGAGAGTCCTGGAATGAGCAGCGAATATCATGTTGAGTCGATGGTCGATTCAGGCGATGCAAAAGATTTGATTGTCCAATAGGCTCTGCATATAAAATATTAGAGCTAGGTACCCCGGATTGGTGAAAGGATGCTGGTACTGCCAATTTCCGTCAACAAAGGCTGAGGGAATTAGCCCTGTTGCTCCTTCACTTGCATGTTCTTCACTATCGTGATGTGTCGATCGATTGAATAGTTGGGTCACCTCCTCCATAGCTGCACCAGGGGGTGAGTTGTTTCTTCCTTTTGCAGAGGACGGGGTCTCTTATTCAACATAACAGGTGGTGAATTCTTTTTCCAGGTGAGTTGCATTGGAGCCAAGCGGTTTTCCCGAAGGAAAAATCTTATCATCGGTGCCAAAATCAGTGGGAGGATTCCAATTTTCCAGGACTGTGAACAGAGGGATCTTCAGATAGCTTTTCATGGCCTCATCTAGGGTGATCTCTTCCATGTACACCATTGGAGGCATTCGAGGTTTCCTGTGTCTTCGCGAGGACACCATGGCCAACGCCTGCTCAAATTTCTTCTGCCTCTGCCGGTGAGATTCGATTGTGTACCAAGTTGCACCCCTACGTGGCTTACCTCGTGCTCTACGCATAATGAAGAACCTGGAGATGTCCAAGGTTCCTTGCGGGTGGATGGCTCTGCTCCAAGGCTCCAGTGGGTTCGCGAAGTGCGGCTCTGCGAAATTCAGCTCTGCATTCAACTCTGCAGTAAGCAAATGTCGCTCAATGCTTTCGAGGCAGGTGACAAGGAGGAGGATGACGAAAAATTCCATGGCCATTAAGGCTTGCTTTCGAGTGCATTGGTGCGCTATACCAGTCACCTACGCGAAGCGGCTCATCTCCTGGATAGTGCTGCATCAATTCATGCTCATTTAATTGCTGAGGGGATGGTCACCGGTGGATGTATTAATGGTGCATCCCGACGTTATCCCGCGTGGCTCGGCTCTGCGACGTGGCACCCCATCTGGGGTTTTTGAATTCATCAGTTAACCTGTTTACTTTTTAACATTTACCTAATCATATTAAGAAATTACTATACTACCGTATGATTGCTACGTTTAATTGATTAACCTTTGGAATTACCACATTTAAAATTAACTTTTAGATTTCCTGAGCTCTATGTGCGTTGTCCGTGTGTTTCAACTATCTGGGAAGAAGCTTTGGCATCACCTTTCAGCATTCACCAACCACTTTGCGACTGTGCTAGTAGTATCACACATGGATAACTAGTACAAGAAAAGAAGTTTGCTCCAATCTGTAAAACTGAACTCACTTTTTATTTTTATTTTCAATTAATATTATTACACATGGATAACTCGTACATGCAAAGAAGTTGTTCCAATCAGTTAAACTGAACTCACTTTTTATTTTTATTTTCAATTTATATTATCACACATAATCGGTTAAACTGAACTCACTTTTTATTTTTATTTTCAATTTATATTAGCACACATGGATAACTAGTACATGCAAAGAAGTTTGCTCCAATTTGTGAAACTGAACTCACTTTTAATTTATCACAGATGGATAACTCGTATAGGCAAAGAAGTTTGCTCCAATCTGTGAAACTCAACATACTTTTTAATTTTAATTTTTTTTTGAAATAGTATTTAATGTTAACAGTCTATTTCACAATAATAATTTTGAACTTTATTTATAAATTTTTGAATTTTTTTTTTATACAAATGGAAGAATAAATTTTATAACAATTTTGAGCTTATTGATAAAGTCAAAAAGATGAATACTTGGAATTTGTGAAAAATGTCTGTGATAAGTGTGACATTTTAATATAATATATATACGAGTGAAGTGCACAATAACAATTTTGAGTTTTTATTTTTAAATTTTTTAAAATAATAATTTAGAGTTTTATTTTTAATTTTTTGAAAATGAATCTTATTTAAAAATGGAAGAATAAATTTTATAATAATTTATAGTTTTTATTTTATTTATATATAGAGATAATAATGGATTTCACAATAATAATTTTAATTTTTTATTTTTAAATTTTTGAAAAAAAACACTATAAAAATTAAATAATAAATTTCATTGAAATTTTAAGTTTTTATTTTTAGTATGTTTTGGTCCTTAATCTGGTCACAAGTTTTTATTTTATTTCTATATATATAGACATAATAGTGGATTTCACAATAACAATTTTGAGTTTTATTTTTAAATTTTTGAAAAAGAGCACTCTAGAAATTGAGTTTTATTTTTAAATTTTTGAAAAAGATTAGTATAAAAATTGAATAAAAAATTTCATTATAATTTTAAGTTTTTATTTAAATATGTTTTGGTTTTTAATCTGGTCAAAAATTGTTCAATATGTAGATTTTAGTAGTTAATTTTGTTGTGTATAATATGAACAACCAAAAAGTAGAATAAAAATTTTGAGTTTTATTTTTAAATTTTTGAAAAAAAAAATTATGTAAAAATGGAAGAATAAATTTTATAATAATTTTGAGTTTTTATTTATAATGTCAAAAAGATAAACATGTGAAATTTGTGATAAATGTTTGTGATGAATGTGAAATTTTAAAATAAGAATGAATTGCAAAATAACAGTTTTGAATTTTAATCTTTAAATTTTTGAAAATAATAATTTTGAGTTTTATTATTAAATTTTTTAAAATGAAATTATGTAAAATGGAAGAACACATTTTATAATAATTTATATTTTTTATTTTAAAATGTTAAAAATGTATTTAACATAAAATATTTTGAATATTTTATGTTTATAATTGAGATATTTAATTATGGTTTTATATTTTTAAGTTTCAATGTGGAGAATAAGGTAAAGAGTCTTAATTCTATAAAAGATTGTTAGGTTGTTTCAATTTAATCAAATTTTCATTAAAAATATTATAACTAACATTTCATAACTAGATATAATTACTCTAATAACTTTTAAAAGATAATAATTTTCTGGCAAGATTTATGAGGCTCTCTTTGGAACATTTTATTTTAACATGATCAACCTTTAATAATATAAAATATCTTTTTTTATTTTTATAACTAAATTATCTTTTAAGGCTTCTTCAAAATTTATAATATAAGAGAAATATTGAACCCGCCAGCCCTGAAGTCCGCCTATCAGTTTATATATCGCGAAAATTCGAGTGTTGTTTGGAGGACATGAAACAATAGAAGTGCAATTTTGATCATGCCATCCCCGAAACCCACGATCAAAAAAGTGGCTAAGTATGGAATGAGGAAGTCCTCGGTCAGACTCGTGATATAGAAGCATGACTATAAATGTGAACCCGTGAGTTCCCCAACCTGCGCATCTAGACATTTTTGGAAAAAATGAATAATAATAAACACAAATATGTGATGGATATTATTTTTTATATAATCGATTACATACTCCTACCTAACATTATTTTTATATTCTGGAATGATTAATTGAAAATATTTTTCAGAGTAATGAATCTTTCACATGATGTACTGGTAATATTATATTTTAATGTAATATATTAAATTAGGTTTTAGTCATTGTACTAAAAGTTACAAAATCTTTAGTCCAACTTTGTTTGACATTGCATTGATTAAATTTGAGAGTAAAACTAATAACAAAATGTCTATCCTTTTCCAAGTTGAAGTTGAATATTTTATGTTTATAATTGAGATATTTAATTATGGTTTTAGATTTTTAAGTTTCAATATGGAGATAAGGTAAAGAATCTTGATTCTATAAAACATTTTTACGTTGTTTCAATTTAATCAAATTTTCATTAAAAATATTATAACTAAAATTTCATAACTAGATATAATTACTATAATAACTCTTAGAAGATAATAATTCCTTGGCAAGATTTATGAGGCACTCTTTGTTCATTGGTGGAACAACACTGTACAAGTCAATCACTTCATCAAGGAACATTTCATTTTAACATGATCAACCCTTAATAATATAAAATAACTTTTTTTTATTTTTATAACTAAATTACTTTTTAAGGCTTCTTCAAAATTTATAATATAAGTGCAATCTTGAGTCTGCGAGCATAGGAGTTCGTCTGTCAATCTTTATATAGCAGAACTTCGGCAGTTGTTTGGAGGACACGAAACACGAAACAATATAAGCACAATTTTGAACCTGCTAGCCCCAGAAGCCGCGATCCAAAATGTGGCTAAGTATGGAATGAGAAAGTCTTCGATTGGACTCGTGATACAGACAAATGACTATAAATGTTAACCCGTGAGTCCGCCAACAAGCGCACCTAGACATTATCGGAAAAATGAATAATAATAAACACAAAGATACAAGATATAATAATAACAAACACAATTATTATCCCATTCCAAGTTTATTAGATAGCACCTCATAAAATATCATACATTTAAAAAAAATGGATTTAACATCCTTTAATAATTTTAAGTAATTAAATTGTACAATATTAATATTTAATATTAATAATTTAATATTTGGAAATAATGTTTTTAGATAATGTTAGATAGTTGATAGGGATGACCACCCATCAACAATCCCAATCTTCAGCCCTCTTCCACATGTCAATTTGTATATCCAGGAACTTCGTGTGCTATTTGAAGGACATAGAACAATAGAAACTCAATTTTGAACACGCCATCCCAAGAACTCGCGATCCAAAAAGTGACTAAGTATGGTATGAGGAAGCCTTACATACTTTATAAAATCCCATGTTCATACTTTATAAAAGTACATATTTAATATGTATAATTATTTATTTCAATATTTTAAATCTAAAATTTTCTAATATCTAACGTACTTATCCTTTATAATCCTTTAGATTTCTGGACTTTTATTTTAATATTTTTAAATATAATCATAAAACTAATTACAATTTCATCTTAATTTATGTTTTGTGTATGATTCAATAACACACTTAAAAATTAATATCTATATTTTATAAAAATACATATTTAATGTAAATGATTATTTATTTTAATATTTTTAAATATAGAATTTTAAAAACCTTTGTTTTGTTTACTTCAATTTTTTTTAAATAAGAGATTTAACATCCTTTCATAATTTTATGTAATTAAATTGTACAATATTAATATTTAATATTTGGAAATAATGTTAGATACTTGATAGTGATCACCATCTGTCAACAATCACAATCTTGAGCCTTCCAACCTGGGAGTCCTCGTGTCAATTTGTATATCGCAGAATTCTTGCTGCTCTTTGGAGGACACAAAACAATAGAAGCACAATTTTGAACCTGCGATAAAAAAGTAGCTAGGTATGGAATGATGAATCCATACATACTTTATAAAATCTCATGTCCATATTTTATAAAAGTACATATTTATTGTGTATAATTATTTATTTCAATATTTTAGTCCTCGAGGTGTAGCACAGTCGGTGATGGAGTGTGTTGTTAAGGGACTCCGTGATGTTAAAGTCATGGGTTCGAAACCTGCGAGGAAAAAAAATTCAGCCATGTTAAGAGTTGGTGTGGCTCAGGGCATGTGCGATCCCTAGGTGATTTTGATGGATTAGATGCCCCTGAGTCACGGTTTCCCAGCCACAGGTTAGTCCCTGTTATCCCCGATATCTAGGGATAACTAGGAGATCATGTGTCGAGGCCCACAGGTCCTAGACATGGAGTACCGAGAGCAGGATTGACCTGAGCATGGCCCTGGAGGGCCCATCTTTCTTCTTCTTCGCCAGATTTGTCCTGTCAGCAGCAACAGCTTCCATCACCACCGGTTTGGGCTTGCATTGGAGAGGAATCTTGCTCCAAGAGGTAATTGGTCCAAGGTATCATGGTATGTGTCATATTTGATCATTATAACCCTCTTATATATGCATTAGGTTCCTTTCATTTCTGATGACTTCTTGGATCTTACACTAATCCACTTGACCATTGTCGGGGTGATTGATTGGGTGACTTAGCAAGTTGATATTCATGGGTTTTGTTTAGCCACCGAAGGGGATTTGCAAAGCCATCGTCCGCTCCCACCATTTTTATCATTTTACATCTTATACCCTGCACATCTATCCCATTCCCCTAGTCCGGCCATTAGGATGACCCTTAAGGGTTACACTTTGTCTTGTGGGAAGAAGGGGCTAAAGGCCCAGGGGGTAAACGCAGCTGGTAAAAGATAAAAGCAATAGGAAATAAAACCTAGAGATGCTTCGCCTAGGGGATCCCCAAGAAGGCAATAAAAAACCTCTCGATAAGAAACTATAGGGACCCTAAGAAAAATAATAAAACAAGACCTAACCAAGAGGATGGGAGGTCTCATTACGATCCGGCCCATTATGGTCATAGGTATCCAGAAGTATGACATTGCCATCATCTGGTCACCATGCAAGGGTAGTGACCTTTGGCTGCATGGCTAAGGGAAAGGGGTCTCATCGCGAGCGAGCCTTATCATTTCTGCGAAGATACCGACAGGTAACACTGTCAGCTCTGGTCACCAAGCCAAGGCAATGTCCTCTGGTCAGACTTTGAAGTAAAAGGAAAGAAAAGCTATAAATAAAAAGATAAAGGCAATAAAGGGCTTGGAAAAAATGCATCCATGATGGGTACAGCTCGCCTCCTACAAAGGGACCCACAGACAACAACTGCCCTTGGTCTTACTGTGACTGGACATCCCTAAACCATATCACCTCATAAAACATGGCTTGAATGATCTTCCAAGGAAACTTTCCTTATCTTGTGGGTATTATCCCAATAAGGTTTTCTGTCGGTTTCTTCAGCTTTGTATAGTAGATCTGTGTAATATCTTTGAGCTCTTAGATGATATGTTAGGGACTTCATGCATGTATTTTATAACTTTAATGATGACATATGGTTTGCATTGCTATGATCCCGAGGAATGATGATTCCATGGAGGGCGTAGTCTTTGATGTGCAGGACCATACCAGCGGACAGGTACCAGTGGACCGGTACACATGGGGATATGATTAGTTCGGACCTCCATGGGGCTGAAGAGTGCATCAGATGGTTGTTGGGATGGTAGAGGCAGGAGAACGTTGTGATGAGCCCTTGCATGAAGAAGAAGAAGGACGTCCTTACCGGGTCACTTTGGCAGAGATCGGCCTAGAGGGGATCACCCGCTATAGATGAGATGATTGCTTTTGATGGACTGGACACCACCTAGGGCAGGCTGGACGTTTTCTGGAGCATGCGGCAATGTGCTGGGATCATTTGGCATGTGTAGAAGCTTACAGGAGCCCCATAGGGGCCAACGTTTTGCTTCTTGGATGTTGATCTTGCCCAAAAAGGGCCAACGTCTCCCTCAGAGGGGCCTGACATCTCCCTTTTAGCTCATAATTATGACATTTTTAGCATTTAATGTGTAAACAACATAATATTGTTAGTCAGCCTTGTCGGCTATTTTAATGACTTATTTTTGTAATTAAAGGTCATTTGCATCATATAAAGAGAGGACGTTGCCTCTCATTTTGAACAAGAACACAACTCACTCTCTTGTGAGAGGATAAATTTTAGTCTTTTGTCTTGGTATTGGCTCTTGGAGTTGAGGCGCTACACTTGTGGAGGATCATATTTGGCATTGTTATGGTGTTATCTATCATTGGAAGGTTTACAACTAGGGTTTGATAAGCTCTCCATTGATTTGTAAGTGTATTTTTCATGCAAAACTTCTTGATTGAATGGTTGTAGGTTAAATATCTTACATGTATGGTTACATTGTTATTATTATGCTTAATCATTGAAACCCTAG
>JZKD02S0748761.1:232858-267474 GCA_000966675.3 Picea glauca | reverse complement strand
ATGTTTTGAAGCTAGCCGTTTTTGCCAAAGAGTTTTAAGGAAAGAGGGAGGAGCATGAGGCCTTGCTTAAGAAACACCGGAATGAGCCTCCTCCCCTTAGGGTTTTGACTTCATGACCCTGCCATTGCAGCACCATTAAGCCTAACTCTCCTGTCCTTAGATTTAGATTCTCCCAAGAGTTTAGCCTTACTCCTTGACTCCATTTACCCTAAGTCATTACTCTAGTCCTCAAACGTTGATACAATTGTGTTAAAACAACCTTTCAAACTTCCAAAATTTGAAACCCTAACTAACCCTAGCAACTTACTAACCCTAGTTTTATGATGACATCATGCCCCTTTTGAACTCTTGTTTGATATAGAACGTTGTGGCTTTGTCATCTAGTAATAGATATTGATGTGTAAATTATTTTCATTGGCCTAATTAGCAAAACGTTCACTTCATTGTCTAGTAAAACTAACCTAGAACTAGGCCCGACGTCACCCTCTAGCAAGCATAGTGATGCAACAACATTATATGTGAGCATATTTATGATATTTAATGCATTGTGGTAATTCAAGGATTAATCTTATACATTGAATGCTATATCATTACCAGTGTTTATTGACAAGTGATAAAATAAGACATAATCATTTTTGCAATCATTGACTTCGTCAATAATTACTGCTATATGTGCTCATACCTGATATTGATAGTCATTAATTTATGAAGTACTAACCACTGTGGAATATTTTAGCTTTATTGTTGCCTTGTCTCGCAAAGAGGTGCCTATTCTGTGGAATACTTTCTTTTGACTATCTTTCTTGACAGTAATCTGTGAAGGGGAAAACCTACTTTGACTTCTTGAGCCTTAATCTCTTGATCCTTTCCCTTTTCAATACCCCAGATTTCTAGGGACATCTCCCTTGGGATTAGTCACCCTGAATAGAAAGAGCCCCCCATCGAGGTGAAAGTGGGTGGGGAAGCTCCTGTTATGCCAGTTTGGTCCTTACCTTCTAGGCCACTTGACTTAGACTACAAACTGAGCGATAACAGTCCCACAAGTCACGGACAAACAAACAAAAAATATATATTTTTTAAATGCAAAATTTAATAATATCTACCAAACTTATCCTTTAGATTTCTTAACTTTTATTTTAATATTTTTAAATATAATCATAAACATAATTATAATTTCATATTAATTTATGTTTTGTATATGATTCAATAATGCACTTAAAAATTAATATCTTTATTTTATAAAAATACATGTTTAATGTAAATGATTATTTATTTTAATATTTTTAAATATAGACTTTTAAAAAGCTCTGTTTTGTTTACTTCAATTTTTTTAAAATAAGAAAAGGTTAGAAAAAAATAATTGTAATATAGGAGTTAAGGAAGGTTGTTCTTTATCTGCTAGTTGTGTGATCTAGACAAGGAACAAAAAGTTCTCAAGGATTTTTGCTCTAGTATTTTATTTTAACATGATCAACCCTTAATAATATAAAATAACCTTTTCATTTTTACAACTAAATTACTTTTTAAACCTTCTTCAAAATTTATAATATAACCGCAATCTTGAGCCCACCAACCCATGATTTTGGTTGTCAATTTGTATATCGCTGAAATTTGGGTGTTTGGAGGACACAGAACAATAGAAGTGCAATTTTGAGTCCGTCAACCCAAGAACCCGCTATCCAAAAAGTGACTAAGTATAGAATGAGGAAGTCATCGGTCGGACTTGTGATACAAAAGCATGACTATAAATGTGAACCCATGATTCTGCCAACCCGCACACCTAGACATTTTTGAAAAAATGAATAATAATAAATACAAAGATACAAAATATAATAATAATAAACATAGTTATCATCCCATTCCAGATTTATTAGATATCACCTCAGAATAGAGAATGAAGTTTATATCGATCATACATTTAGAAAAAATGGATTGAACATCCTTTAATAATTTTATGTAATTAAATCATACAATATTAATATTTAATATTAATAATTTAATATTGAAAATAATGTTTTTAGATAATGTTAGATAGTTGACAGGGATCACTATCCGTAAAAAGTCACAATGTTGAGCCTACCAGCCTAGGAGTCTGATTGTCAATTTGTATATCGCGGAACTCTGGGTGTTGTTTGGAGGACACAAAACAATAGAAGGACAATTTTGAGCCCACCAACCCAGGAACCCGTGATCCAAAAAGTGGCTGAGTATGGAATGAGGAAGTTGTACATACTTTATAAAATCTCATGTCAATACTTTATAAAAGTACATATTTAATGTGTATAATTATTTATTTCAATATTTTAAATCTAAAATTTAGTAATATCTAACGTACTTATCCTTTAGATTTATTGACTTTTATTTTAATATTTTTAAATATAATCATAAACCTAATTATAATTTCATCTTAATTTATGTTTTGTATATGATTCAATAATGCACTTAAAAAATAATATCTATATTTTATAAAAATACATGTTTAATGTACATGATTATTTATTTTAATATTTTTAAATATAGAACTAAAAAAAGCTTTGTTTTGTTTACTTCAATTTTTTAAAAATAAGACAAAGTTATAAAAAAATAATTGTAATTTCTTGTGTGATCTAGACAAGCAACAAAAAGTTCTCAAGGATTTTTCTTCTATTATTTCATTTTAACATCATCAACCCTTAATAATATAAAATAACCTTTTTTTAATTTTTATAACTAAATCTTTTTTTAAGGATTCTTCAAAATTTATAATATAAGAGAAATCTTGAGCTCACTAGCCCAGGATTTTGGTTGCCACTTTGTATATCGCGGAACTCTGGGTGTTGTTTGGAGGACAAAGAACAATAGAAACACAATTTGGAGCCTGTCATCCCGGGAACCTGCAATCGAAAAAGTGGTTAAGTGTGGAATGAGAAAGTTGTTGGTCGGACTCATGATTGTAATAGTCCTCCTCGTTATGAAGACAATATCTTATACAAGTGCAAAAAAAATTCTTTTTTTTTTTTTGTTTTAAAGGTGTGTGCGTGCGTGTGCAAGGGAAATGAACACCTTCGACTCTGCGTCACCACTCGATGACGAGCAAGATGCAACCACGACGACCACAACAAGACAGCATAAGACGCACAACAAGTAACTGCATGCATTTAACGACGATCAATCAACAATAAATAAGACTGACTACCCGCTCGTCCTACCCTGCAATGGTTAGGACCTCCAAGACACATAAGCAATGCTCATGCCTAGGTTCCCATATATTTTAACCATTTAAGGTCTCAGGTCTGGCGACTATTCTGAGGAACATGGAGGTGTCTACATCCCGCCCGACACAAGTAGACTAGCCAATAAAAGGTATACATCCAAGTACAATATAATTTAAGGAAAAACCACGTCCTCTACCGAGGCGCAAGTCAATTAATTGTAATTTCAATTAATTGCAAATCCAAATTAAATGCAATTTCATTACTAAGGAAATTTCAACTAATTGAAGATCCCCATTTACTAAATCATAATAACTTATTGGACTTAGTTCAAGACATTATATTTTATCTGCTATCAATGATAATTAATTTCATCGTCACTACCATAAAATAACAACCATTTTTCCTTTTACATTAAAATAACTACATAAAATGACCAACACATTACATCTGATATGTTATCTATGACAATTACATTAACCTTACCATAAAACGATAACAAAATCAACATTAACAGTTCCATAACCATTAGCATTAACATTAAACGTTTCATTACATTATCATTACCATAAAAAAAAATAACATTGAGATTAACTTTACCATAAGCATTAACATTAAGCATTACCTTACATTAATCATTACCAGAAACCATAATAACATTAGCATTAACATTACCATAAGAATACATTAAGCATTACTTTACACTGATCATTACCCTAAAACAATAATAACATTAACATCAACATTAACTCAATGATCTAAATTTATAAATCGATAGCCCGTAATAGTAAGTAAATCTTTAGTGTAAATACGGAAGTTAGAACAATTATACGTAATGTGAGGGGTAAGTGTCGAGACATTTCCAACCTCAAATCTAAGCCTAAAGCTCAAATTGGAGCAGTAAAAAACAAAGGTGAAAATATTCGGAAACTAGCTCTTCCATTAGCTCATAACCCTAAAATAATGGAAGAAGACCATTGTGGCCCAAAGCATAACAATATTTTAAATTCAAGTCAGCCAGCAACAGTGTATTTCTTTAAATTGATTTCTTTATTTAATCTACCAATCATTTTGGTAAAGCAGACATTATTCTTGCAAATTTAGCTATTTTCCACCACAGTCAGAAATGAAAACAGAAACAATAAAGGAGATTTTATAACGACAGTCATAAAGGATCCAATGTTAGTTGGAAAGACAAGTAACAAGAAACAAGGAAGCCACAAGAAAGCTTATTGGAAACCTCTAGAAACTTCAATGAAAATCCTGGAAATCCCTAGAAACTTCGACAGGACGAAGCTGGGACTCCCAAAAACATTTCTAGATGTTTCTGTGGTTTCCAACAGCCCTAGAGATGAGTCCATTGAAGTTTCCACTTTTTAGGTGATTTCCTGAACCTGAAACCAGTTGCATTGACTTGCAAGTTGATTAGAAACTGTTTAAACTTCTTTTGCACAAAACTCCTAAACTACCCACGTAACCGTGCGAGGACTTGTGGAAATGTATCAGAAACTTATTGGAAATGCCCATGAGGCCGTGGGACCCAACGAAAGTCTTAAAATCCCTGGTCTATGGAAAACGAAGACAATCAACATCTAATTCATTTCTAAACCTACCAACAAATTAATCTATTATTCTCATTTTCTTGCATATATATTACCAGATCCATCCCTGTGGCACTGTTACTTGGAAAAATGCGAATTTGAATGTTAAAGCAAGAGTTGTGGGTGTGCGTGGGGTTATTTTCTACAACCAGCCGGCACATGGCCCGCGCGGGGGTGTTTGAGGTGGGTCCAATGATAGTTGCAATTTCATTTTTGAGGTACATTCAAGGTTTAGCTATTCCTCGAAGAAGAAAGGAATGAGGGGAAGCCGGTGTAGTAAAGAAAAACATAAATCTACTACGATCTGGTGGGAGAGTAGGTAACACAGGGGTACACAAAAACATAAGGTAAAATTACAAGAAAAAGACATTAAACACAGGAGTAAATTTGTTTTTTCCATCACTACTGGAATCAATGAATTTCTTATTAGTCATCCATTATTGAATTATACAGCCGAGGTAACCCCCCCCCCATTTTTTTTACAGCAGATAATCGGTTAACAACACCGAGGTAAATAATTAAAACAACCCTTCCGTCCAATAAGATTAAACCCCTATTGAAGTTAATTATTTCATCTCAGAATACCTATAAAAATAAATTGTTGACCACAGAAGAGAAGGCTAAGGTTACTCAGATTTACACAGTAAAAAGTTGCAGCAATGCTAAATACACAAAAATTCGTCAGAGTAAGTAGATAAAGAAAATCCATTCAGTCCAATGAAAACTGACACAGATTGAAGTTAAAAATTCTTCCATCTAGATTACCATTACACATCCAGAACTAATGATAAATCCTAACGCTTTCTACTCTAGAATCAAGAGCATACTGTTGCCTGATCTCCCGCGTTGAATGACGTCCACGCGCTCCATGTCGCTCCTGCTCGCCAACCATAGAGACTACACCGGTACCTCCCAGCCAATGCTAGGGGTACTCTTCTTCCCCCTTATCCCCCTGACCCGCAAAGGGGCCACACACTAACCAGATGGTATGTCCAGCTCCCAGCTCGCCTCACAAGGCTGAGCTACCATTCTTATCCGAGCTGGGAAATCCCAACTCCCCACAAGTAAATCAATCAAGTCACTAATCCGGTAGTGTAACGTTACGCTAACAGTCGATCCCCCCTTCTTCCTTCTATTCCCTTTCTTTTAAGTTGCCTCCATTCCCTAGTTTCCTAAATGTTATAATTTCCCTCTTTCCCCTTTTTATTAGAGCTAAAAATGATAGCTGCAATTTAACCCCTTTTTCCCTTTTATATGAATTCAACAACTTTTTGAACTATCAAAAATTAAAATAATTAAATTCTTCTTTATATTTTTTTATCCATAGCTTTTAATTAATTTCTTACTCTCTTCATTTACTCCAAAAATTTATGAAGACCAAAATTATTACTTAAAGGGTTTTTATTTTAAATTTTACTATTTTAAATTTTTAGAGATGTTTTCTCAAGGGTAGACAAAATTTTACCCCTAGCGAAGTTTTAGACTTAGGACTCGGATTCTGAACTGGGCGACATTTAATTAGGGAAATTGTTTTAAAATTTATTAATGTGTGGCCTATATTAGGTCCATCTAGTTTCCTTCCTTTATCATCATCAATGCGATGTTCCCTTCAGGACGCACTACATGCTCCAAGGGTGCCACTCACCTCTTTTGTTCTTTCGTGCAACGTGCCCTTCAGGACGCACCACGTGCTCCAAGGGTGCCACTCGCTTCTTGTGTTTCTTTTGCGCGACGTGCCCTTCATGATGCACCACATGCTGCAAGGTTGCCACTCGCCTCTTGAATGATTGGTAGACATCAATAACCCCTGGAGTGAGCACTTTGCCAGGTGAACTTGTGGAATACTAAGGGATTCTAAGGAATAAGGCCCCCTCCTTATTGCACCCCCCTTAGAATCATCATGAGAGACTGTCGCAGTCTGCCCTCATGGCATCTTGGGTCCTCTCGAACTAGGTAATCATTAATGTATAGTTTGAGCCACAACGAGAGTGTTAGTAGGTTTTGGCAGGGCTGCTGTCCACACCTCTCCCTCAACCTCTCTGGTAGTCATGTGTGTGGCCCATTTACTCCATATGTGAGTCTAGTTGGCAAGCTATCGTCAGCCTGCATCATCAACAATCATGACAGAACATGTCCACATCATATCATCAAATCAAATGTAATATCACAGTAAATAAATCAAACCCCAATAGCACACTCCTTGACTCGATCCGAGTCCAAGGGGTTATGTCGATGCCTCTGGATCCTCAGGGTCCAAAAACCTACACACTCAGTAAAATCGAGTCAATAACACCTATCTATGTCAATGCAGTAAAACATCAGGTCATCTATCATAATGCCTCATAATCAAGAACAAATGTTTTAATATCATAATAGTCCAGATCACTTGCGAGCAAGTGCCCTCAAAAATAAGTTTTCTCAGTGCGCGAGAGCGGGATGTTACATACACCCCCTCTTGGTCTAAAATTCGTCCCGAAGTTTCTCAGAATAAATGTCGAAGTAAGTGTATCACAATATCATATGTCTATCTATCAAACAAAAATGGAAACTATTGGCGCATATCATATGCGTCCTCCCAGGTCGCCGAGTGCGGACTATAATTGTCCGACGGGACCTTGACCTGATCTACTGTTCGACATCATAACTGTCGAATGTGATGATCTAAGATGTCGACCAGCTCAACTATGAGCGCTCCCTCATCCAATACCTAGAAGTAACTCAGGTCAATCACATGTGTAGTATCACTAATATAATGTCCCAAAATAGATACATGAAAAACATCGTGCATACGCCTCAAAGAATCAGGCAAGGCTAGTCGATAGGCCATGGGCCCCTTTCTCTCCACAATCTCGAAGGGTCCCGTGAACCTAGGAGAGAGTTTAGCTCCCTTTCCAAACTTGATCGAGCTCTTATGCAGTTTAACCCGCAAGAAGACTCGATTGCCGACCTCGTAACTACGGTCAACTTAGTGTGCATCGGCATAACTCTTCTGTGGATCCTACACTTCTTTAATCCTTTGTCTTATGGTTTGCATTTGCTCTTCCATTTCTTGGATCACTTTTGGTCCCACCAGGACCCTATCCTCAAGTTGATCCCAACTCAAGGGCGTTCGACAGGATCGCCCATAAAGAAACTTGAAAGGGGCCATTTTAATGGTGCTTTGGTAACTGTTGTTGTAAGTGAACTCTACTAGAGGCAAGAATTCCTCCCAATGCTTTTGTTGGTCCATCAGATACATGCAAAACATGTATTCCAAGGTTGGTTTGTTCGTTCTATCTACCTGTCAGACTCCGGGTGATACGCAGTATTAAAGTTAATTTGGGCTCCCAAGGCCTCTTGGAAACTCGCCCAAAATCGTCCAGTAAACACCGATCCTCGATTGGATATAATCCTATTAGGCACACCATGCAACCTCACAATCTCACTGATGAAAACTCTAGCAATGTCAGGTGCTTGATACGTCGTACGCACAGGAATAAAGTGATTACTCTTCGTCAGAGTGTCTACTAATACGATAATTGAGTCATGTCTCCTTGCCATCAGTGGCAATCCAACAATAAAATCCATTGAAATAACCTCCCATTTCGATTCCAGAATGGCATGTGGTTGAAGTAATCCTACTGGATGTTTATGTTCAGCCTTTATCTGCTGACATTATAGACATATGGCCACATAGTTGACTATGTCGGCCTTCATTCCCCTCCAAAAGAATAAGGGTTTAAGGTATGCCCTCATCTTCGTGACTCCCGGGTGAGCCATGTAAACTTCTCTATGAGCCTCGTTTAGGATCAACATCCTCAACACGTCCTTTGGCGGTACGTAAGTCTGACTTCTAAACCTCAATAACCCATCGCTATCAAATGAAAATACCTCATATTGTGGTACCATCATCGTGTTTTTTCCGATAAAACCCTTGACCTCTTTGTACCAGTCATCATCAAACTGTAAAGTGAGAATCTTCTCATGTAGATTCATCTGAAGAGGCAACATCGAAAAGATGTGTGGTCTCTGACTCAAAGCATCTGCCACTCAGTTCACTGTTCCCTTTATGTAAGTAATCTCAAAGTCCTACTTGCTAAGAAATTTCGACCAACATCGTTGTCGCGCGTTCAGGTCGCCTTGCGTAAAAATGTGTTGTAGTCCACAATGATCAGTCTTTAGTTCAAATTTTAGTCCAACAAGGTAGTGTCTCCAAACCTTCAAGGCATATACGATGGCTAAAAACTCCAAATCCTGCGTCACATAGTTGTCCTCATGCCTTCTTAGTTTCCTCAAAATGTAAGAAATCACTCGTTCGTCTTGCATCAAGACTCTGCCTAAACCTTCCTTGGATGCATCTGTGCATACCAAGAAGTCCACATCCATGTCAGGGACCTTTAGTATCGGTGTTGTCATCAACAACTCTTTAAACCTCCAAAATGCTTCCACGCATTTCTCGGTCCAAACAAACTTCTTGTTTTTCTTCTGCAATTCCGTGATCGGATTTTCTATCTTCGAAAATCCATTGACAAACCATCGATAGTATCCTGCTAAACCCATAAAGCTATGCACTTTCGAGACATTTTTCAGCGCAAGCCATTCCATAATAGCCTCGACCTTGGCTGGATCCATGGCGATACCTTCACCGGAGATGACATGCCCTAAGTAGTGAATCCTCGATTGATAAAAAGAGCATTTGGACAACTTCTCGTACAATTTGTGCTCTTGCAGACACTGTAGTACCAAGTGCAAGTGCTCATCATGCTCCTCTGTTGTCCGAGAGTAGGTCAAAATATCATCAATGAATACTCGGACAAACTTGTCCAAGTACTCGCGGAACACCCCGTTCATCAAACTCATAAATACCCCTGGGGTGTTTGTCAGTCCAAATGGTAAAACAGTAGACTCGTAGTGTCCAAACCTCGTCTTAAAGGTGGTCTTAGGGATGTCATCCTCCTTGATCCTTAACTGGTGATACCCTGATCCCAAATCGATCTTGGAGAACACTGTCGCACCCTTCATTTGATCGAATAGATCATCACTTCTCGGCAAGGGATACTGATTCTTGATCGTAGTCTTGTTCAATTGACGATAGTCAATGAAAATACTCCACGATCCGTCCTTCTTCCGAATGAAAATAATAGGTGCACCCCATGGTGACACACTAGGACATATCAGTCCCAAGTCCAGCAACTCCTTCATTTTCATTTTCAACTCTTGCATCTCTGGGGTTGACATCCGATAAGGATTTCTTTCTATCAGTTCGGTCCCCGTTTTTAGGTCTATGGTAAACTCCAATTCCCTTTCTGGTGGCATTCCAGGTAACTCCTCTAGAAATACGTCCGCAAACTCCCTCACCATCGTAAGGTGCTCAAGACCTTTCGTTACTCCCTTCTCATATAACGCAAGGATCGCATAAATCTTGCACCCCTTGCGCATACTCTTACGGAACTGTAAGGAAGAGACAAACCTTAGGGAAACTCCCTAGTTCTGTCCTACAATCACACGTCTCTTTCCCTTGTCATCGATCAAGCTCAATCATTTCGTCTTACAGTTGAGTATCGCCTCATGCGATTCCTACCAATCCATACCAATTTCGACATCATAAGATCCTAAGATCATGACGTACAAGTTGGCCCTCGTGGAAAACTCTCCCAAGTTAAGGGCACAGCCCATAACCTTTCCTCCAACCTTCTTTTTGGCTCCCGAAGCCATCTCTACGAAGCTAACCTCGTCCTGTTCGGATGCCTTTACTTTAATCCTTTTCAGTGCTGCACCAGAAATGAAACTCTTGGTAGCACTGAGATCTATCAAAACACTAAGGGTCTGGTCAGCGATGGTACCTATCATCTCGAGCACAGTCAATTGGTGCTCTGCCTAGTGGTTATTCACCATTGCATGAATCCAAGGGGCCTTTCCCATATCTCCCACGGTAGTGGGTCCTGCTGATCCGGATGCTCTGGTCCTCTCCATAGGACAGTCACGCTGGTAGTGCGGCTCCCCACACTTCCAACACCCCTTCTTCAACCTAGTAGTCCTGGTACCCAAAGTAGAATATGACGACCCACCAACCTGAAACCCTGGTTTATTCTACTGAATAGGACTAAACTACTACTACTGCAGGCGACGTTATTGTTGATGTGGTGGTCCCTGATAAGGTGTCCGCTGCTGAGGCATCGGTCGTCGGGGTGCAGTGAAAGTGGATTCCCTCTGGAAGCCACGATATCCCAGCGTATGTCTCGCTGGTGTCTAGTGCTGCTGTGTTCCAGATGAAACCTACCCTGCTTGTCTCATTGGAGTCCCGGTCTGACCCCCACTGATAAGCTCCTCCTCTGTTATGATAACCTTCTGGATGGCATCATGCAAGGTTTGAGGCATCAAAATCCTAGCCTTTGCACGTAGGCTACCATTAAGGCCGAACATGAACCTGTTGACCTTAAGTTTTTCAGTGTTAAGGTGTGGAGCATACCAGAGCAGCTCCATAAAATGTGCCTCATACTCAGGCACAGTACAACCTCCCTGTCGTAAGGCGTTGAACTCATTGAGTCGATGCTCAATGAATTCCTATGAAAGGTACCTCTCTCAGAACCATTCCTCGAATAGTTCCCATGACACGTCTTCAACGACCATGTTTAGCTGCAGTAGGAGTTTCTTCCACCATAGAAGAGAGCTCCCCTTCAGTTGAAAGACCGCCATGCGGACCTTCATGTTGGAGGTATAATCGTGAAGTGTGAAGCACATCGCCATGTTCTCCAACAATGCATCGGCAGCTGTGGCATATGAGGAACCAAAGAACTCGAGAAATTTGACCTTCTCGAGTTCACGGTGAAAGTTACCAGTAACGACCGGTGCTCATGGTGGAACCTTAGCGGGTGCTGGCGCCCTAGCCACATATCTATCCAAACATCTGATCAGTGCCTTAGACATGCGTTGAACGGATCTCATCATCCCAACTACATCGCCAACTGCTATCTACTCCTATCCGAGAACCTACTCATCTCCCTAGGGGTTAGACCCCTCAGGCATGGATGCTACTGGAGGCTTCGCGCCCCCTCCCCTAGTACCTCATCATCTGGCTCTGCGGCGTCCTCTAACCATGATTACCTACATGCACAGAATCAACTCGATTAGCAAAAGTATAATCAAATAATGTCAATGAAAGTTGTAGCAATCCCAAGTCGTGGGTTGAATCTGGCTCTGATACCATATGTAATGGTCCTCCTCCTTATGACAACAATCTCTTATACAAGTGCAAAAAAAATTATTTTTGTTCTTTTTAAAGGTGTGTGTGCGCGTGTGCAAGAGAAATGAACACCTTTGACGTTGCGTTGCCACCCGACGACAAACAAGACGCAACCATGACGACCACAACAAGACGACATAAGACACACAACAAGTAACTGCATGCATTTAACAACGATCAATCGACAATAAGTAAGACCGACTACCCGCCCGTCCTACCCTGTAATGGTTAGGACCTCCAAGACACATACGTAACGCTCAAGCCTAGGTTCCCATAGATTTTAACCATTTAAGGTCTCAGGGCTGGCGACTGTTCTGAGGAACATGGAGGTGTCTACATCCCGCCCAACACAAGCAGACCAAGCAATAAAATGTATACAACCAAGTACAACAAAAGTTAAGGAACAACCACGTCCTCTACAGAGGTGGAAGTCAATTAATTGTAATTTCAATTAATTGCAAATCCAAATTAAATGCAATTCCATTACAAAGGCAATTTCAACTAATTGCAAATCCCCATTTACTAAATCATAATAACTTATTGGACTTAGTTCAAGACATTATATTTTATCTGCTATCAATAATAATTAATTTCATCATCACTACCATAAAATAACAACCATTTTTCCTTTTACATTACAATAACTACATAAAATGACCAACACATTACATCTGATATGTTATCTATGACAATTACATTAACCTTACCATAAAATGATAACAACATCAACATTAACAGTTCCATAACCATTAGCATTAACATTAAACGTTTCATTACATTATTGTTACCATAAAACAAAATAACATTGACATTAACTTTACCATAAGCATTAACATTAAGCATTACCTTACATTAATCATTACGAGAAACCATAATAACATTAGCATTAACATTACCATAAGCATACATTAAGCATTACTTTACACTGATCATCACCCTAAAACAATAATAACATCAACATCAACATTAACTCAATGATCTAAATTTATAAATCGATAGCCACTAATAGTAAGTAAATCTTTAGTGGAAATATGGAATTTAGAATGATTATACGTAACATAAGGGGTAAGGGTCGAGACATGTCCAACCTCAAATTTAAGCCTAAAGCTCAAATTGGAGCAGTAACAAACAAAGGTGAAAATATTCGAAAACTAGCTCTTCCATTAGCTCATAACCCTAAAATAATGGAAGAAGACCATTGTGGCCCAAAGCATAACAACATTTTAAATTCAATTCATCTAGAAATAGTGTATTTCTATAAATTGCTTTCCTTATTTAATCTACCAATCATTTTGGCAAAGCACTCATTATTCTTGCAAATTTAGCTATTTTCCACCATGGTCAAAAATAGAAAACAGAAACAATAAAGGAGATTTTCTAAGGACAGTCATAACGGATCCAATGTCAGTTGGAAAGCCAAGTAACAAGAAACAAGGAAGCCATAGGAAAGCTCAGTGGAAACCTCTAGAAACTTCAATGAAAAACCTGGAAATCCCTAGAAACTTTGACAGGATAAAGCTGGGACTCTCGGAAACATTTCTAGATGTTTCTGTGGTTTCCAGCATCCCTAGAGATGATTTCAGTGAAGTTTCCACTTTTTAGGTGATTTCCTGAACCTGAAACCAGTTGCATCGACTTGCAAGTTGATTAGAAACTGTTTAAACTTTTTTTGCACAAAACTCCTAAACTGCCCATGTAACAGTGCGGGGACTCAAGGAAACGTCTCAGAAACTTCTTGGAAATGCCCATGAGTCCATGGGACCCAACGAAAGTCTTAAAAACCCTGGTCTATGGAAAATGAAGACAATCAACATCTAATTCATTTCTAAACTTGCCGACAAATTAATCTATTATTCTCATTTTCTTGCATATATATTACCGGATCCAGCCCTGTGGCACCGTTCCTCGAAAAAACGCGAATTTGAAAGTTCAAGCAAGAGTTGGTGGTGCGCGTGGGGCTATTTTCTGCAACCCATCGGCTCGTGGTCCGCGTGGGGGTGTTTGAGGTGGGTCCAATGATAACTGCGATTTCATTTTTGAGGTCCATTCAAGGTTTATCTATTCCTCGAAGAAGACAGGAATGAGGGGAATCCGATGCAGTAAATAAAAACATAAATCTACTACGATCCGGTGGGAGTGTAGGTAACGTAGGGGTACACAAAAACATAAGGTAAAATTACAAGAAAAAGACATTAAACACAGTAGTAAATTTGTTTTTTCCATCACCACTGGAATCAATGAATCTCTGATTAGTCATCCATTATTGAATTATATAGCCGAGGTAAGCCCCCCCCTTTTTTTCACAGCAGATAATCAGTTAACAACACCGTGGTAAATAATTAAAACAACACTTCCGTCCAACAAGATTCAACCACTATCAAAGTTAATTATTTCACCTCTGAATACCTATAAAAATAAATTGTTGACCACAGAAGAGAAGGCTAGGGTTACTAAGATTTACACACTAAAAAGTTGCAGCAATGCTAAATACACAAAAATTCGACGTAGTAAGTAGATAAATAAAAGCCATTTAGTCCAACAAAAACCGACACAGATTGAGGTTAAACATTCTTCCATCTAGATTACCAATACACATGTATAACTAATCATAAATCCTAATGATTTATACTCTAGAATCAAGAGCGTACCATTGCCTGATCTCTCGCGTCGACTAACGTCCGTGCGCTCCCGCTCGTCGACCATCGAGACTACACCGGTACCTCCCAGCCAATGCTAGGGGTACTCTGCTTCCCCCTTAGTCCCCCAAGCCATAAAGGGGCCACACACTAACCAGATGGTACGTCTATCTCCCAGCTCGCCTCACAAGGCCGAGCTACCACTCCTATCCAAGTTGGGAAATCCCAACTCCCCACAAGTAAATTAGTCAAGTCACTAATCCAGCAGTGTAACGTTATGCTAACAGTTGATCACCCCTTCCTCCTTCTCTTCCATTTATTTTAAGTTGCCTCCATTCCCTAGTTTCCTAAATGTTATAATTTCCCTCTTTCCCCTTTTTATTAGAGCTAAAAACGACAGCTGAAATTTAACCCCTTTTTCCCTTTTATTATGAATTCAACATCTTTTTAAATTATCAAAAAATAAAATAATTAAATTCTTCTTTATAATTTTTTATCCATAGCTTTTAATTAATTTCTTACTCTCTTCATTTACTCCAAAAGTTTATGAAGACCAAAATTATTACTTAAAGGGTTTTTATTTTAAATTTTACTATTTTAAATTTTTAGAGATGTTTTCTCAAGGGTAGACAAAATTTTACCCCTAGGAAAGTTTTAGACTTAAGACTCAGATTCTGAACTAGGTGACATTTAATTAGGGAAATTGTTTTAAAATTTCTTAATGTGTGGTTCGTCTTAGGGCCATCTAGTTTCCTTCCTTTTATCATCATCAATGCGACGTTCCCTTCAGGATGCACTACGTGCTCCAAGGGTGCCACTCGCTTCTTGTGTTTCTTTTGCGCGTCGTGCCCTTTAGGATGCATCACATGCTCCAAGGGTCCCACTCACCTCTTGACTGATTGGTAGACATCAATAACCCCTGGATTCAACACTCCGCTAGGTAAACTTGTGGGAGACTTAGGGCTTCTAAGGAATAAGTCCCCCGCCTTATTGCGCGCCCCTTAGAATTATCACGAGCGACTGTTGCAGTCTGCCCTCGTGGCATCCTGGGCACTCTCGAACTAGGTAATCGTTAACGTACAGTTCGATCCACAACGAGAATGCTAGTAGGCTATGGAAGGGCTCCTGTCCACACCTCTCCCTCAACCTCTCTGGTAGTCGTGTGTGTGGCCCCTTTACTCCATATGTGAGTCTGGTCGGCAAGCTATCATCAACCTACATCATCAACAATCATGACAGAACATGTCCACAACATATCATCAAATCAAATGTAATATCATAATAAATAAATCAAACCCCAATAACACACTCCCTGACTCGATCCGGAGTCCAAGGGGTTCCGTCGATGCTTCTGCATCCTCAGGGTCCAAAACCCTGCACACTTAATAAAACCGAGTCAATAGCACCTGCCTATGTCGATGCAGTAAAACATCAGGTCATCTATCATAATGCCTCATAATCAAGAACAAATGTTTTAATATCATAATAGTCTAGATCACTTGCGAGCAAGTGTCCTCAAAAATAAGTTTTCTCAGTGCGCCAGAGTGGGATGTTACAGTGATACATAAGCATGACTATAAATGTGAACCTGTGAGTCCGCCAACCCACACACCTAGACATTTTCGAGAAAAAGTACTAAGAAAATGAACAATAAAGAAAAAGTAGAGGGGAAAAGAAATATATTTATGTTAATCCCTAAAAAAAAATCAAAACAGAAATAGCTCTAGCTAATAATAAATATTCCATTTATTTGTATTTGTATTAAAGAGATGATTATTTTTAATAAATATTTGTTTTTTAAATATATTTAATTAGTAAAAATAGAAGAACATGAACATGATTAAGAGAAACTACAATGTTGAAAAGTTAATAAAAAGAAAACACTCATAGGATTAGGTTGTGGCCATGTATTTTTTTGGCTATGGCATTGCCACAAACGAATTTGAACTATTTAGTTTAAATGGTATTAAATTAATACATGTGAGCATATTTTTCACTTGTCCATGATAATCTTGTTCTGCAACTATAAGCTCTCGATAATCTTTTAACTATAAGTTTAATTAACTCAACAAATTAACTTTTACTTTTTAGGGGTAAATTAACTTTTAGGCATGGACTACGCTGCCATACAACACTTGTTTTTATTGTTCTTATCTAAAGAAAAATAAATTATTAAAAAAGTAATTTTATAACAACTAAAAAAACATAATATAAAATTTGAAAAATATTCTTATAATGAAGTTTGATTGATCATTAATAAATTTTGAAGTTTGACCATTAATAACTTTTAATGAAATTTGATTATTAATAATTTTTGAAGATGTTTAGATTTCCAAATACACTAACTTGGATGTGTACCATCTCCCTTGATTTTTTTGCTAATCAAGGAGATAATAGTCACTCACTTTCATTATCTCGTTAATGAAAGTGCGTTTAATCAATATCGATAATAATAACTCAGTTTCACCAATTCAGTTGTGCGTTTGTGCATAACAATGCTATTAGAATGAATACAATAAAGAGTGGTTAATTGCAACGAGTGTAATTCCATCTTAAGTATAGATATGTTTCACATTAATCTTATATAATATTAAGCACATGTTTCACATATATCACATAGTTTTCATATTGGGTTTTAAAATCCATTTTCTTTGTTTTGTCTAGATGCTTTATTTATATAACATTAAGCACATGTTTCACATATATCACATTTTTTTCATATTGGGTTTTAAAATCCACTTGTTTTGTTTGGATGCTTTGTTTTAAAGATCTGCATATTTACTTTGAATTTATTGATAGATAGATAGGATGAGTTCAAGAGATTATATCAATTGGATGTTTGTTAGTGTTATTAGGAATTTTTCTAATTCTATACTATTAGGTGTGGGATAAAACATATTAATCTACACCAATTAGAATTCTAGAAATTTTATCCATGAATGTGGTGAAGCAACCTTTAAATTTTAATTTAAATAAATAATTGCTAAAATCAACATACAAGTTCTAAATATATGACACTCAAATGAAGCTCATAATATGTTTGAAATACTTGTAAGTTATATTCTTGTTTTGCTACTAATAATACACTTTCTTATGTCTATTCTCGCCCTATTATTTTTACATATTTTTCATATTCTAACAAAATTTAGAAGTTTACAAAAGTAATGATAATTATAAAGTAAACTCTCTTTGAATTTTAATTAAAAAGTTGTTATTAATTGTTGAAACATATTAATTATATGTAATGTTGCTGGTAAGCGAATAATTTATTTTTTTAATATTATTATTATATAAAAGTTGTTAATATTTTGAATGTTAAAGTACATTTTAAAAAGCTGTTATTTGCTGAGGTGGGATAGGCTCCGCCCCTCGGTGCCTCTAACATTTCTTACTGCTTTGACATTTTCAATGAATATCTCTTTTGTGAACTTGTAATAATAAGATGGATCTGTTAAATTTTCTTGTTGGTTATTCTAACGTCCAATTCTTCTTGTCACGGAATAAATGAAGTATGTAGTATTTCTTAGGAGGTAATTTGTATTGGTTTTAAATTATATTTGTATTTAAACATCAGCATTTGTGTTTCTCATCATTTAAAATTAAAATTCACTCTATATAAGAGGGTGGTCCAGTTATATAACGTTTAATTCTTCTAGATGTTAATAACAGAAAAAAGGGAGTTCAGATAATATCTATCTTCTATGATTTAGTGTGTATTTCTTAGCCGTGTAAGTCTTTGTTCTATCTTCATATAGCCGTGTAAGTCTTTGTTCTATCTTCATATAAACTACTGGATATTTTAAATACAGTATTTCCAGGCTTGTGTTGGATACATTGTGAAATGAAGGAAAAGGAGGATGGGTTATTTCAAAAGAAGCCAAAGTAACGTAGAAAAGAGAAAACGTAACGTAGCGAAGAGAAACAATAGAGATCAAATACCACTGAACAGAGAAAACGTAACGTAGCGAAGAGAAGCAATAGAGATCAAATACCAATGAACGAAAACCTTGTTGCAAGGCGAGAGCGTGTAGAGCTTATTACAAAGAGTGGAAAATTTTCAAACTAAACAAACTCCTTTCTTTTCACTAATTAGACAAACTCCTTTCTTTTCATTAATTAGCCAAATGCATATTACAAAGAGTTTTTAACAAAGTCAAAATTAACCAATATAATTTCCATGGAGTCTAGGTCAACGTGTCTTTATTTTCTTACATATCGTGAATAACCTAGGGTATTAGGCCTAGTGCTTTATGGATTAGTGCACTCTTACGACAAGGCATGGTCTTTGAGATGTGTGTCATTTGGCACATGAAATCCTCTGAATTTTAAATTAAAAGTGTTATTCTTTTGCTTTTCATTTTGGGATGAGGATGTCTAAATGTTTTTGGAGAAGTCATAATTTGTGGTTTTTAAATTGTCTTTCTGAATGTATAAATGGATTCGGCATCTTGAAAAAACTTCTTGGAAACTAGGATTATATATATTTAGCCACTAAAATATGTAAATCCAACAATTTCTCACAATTAGAGAGATTTCAGACACAATTAAAAATATAATATCACATAAAAGACTTAGACTATGGTTTTTGGAATAGATATAGCATAGGAAAAATGTAGCAAGAAACTACCATCAATGTTGAGTGTTGATCTATAAGAAGAGTTGGAGTTATAGAGACTAGTGTTGAGTGTTGATCCTCAAGAAGTGTTGGAGCTATATGGAAACTTGTATTATTGTTGTAAATTTAGTCGTTGATGAAACTTTTGTGATGGGGAGTTGCACATGTTTAATGACTTGTAGTTGTAATTGTTGAAAACAGGTTTCTCCCAAAGTTGCACTGTTGTACCAGAACCAGGATTCTATGCATGTAGAGAGAGATATTTAATGATGAAAATAGGCATGTGAAAAATATTATCTAAAGATGTTGTGAAAATAATGGATGATTTAAGAAACAAAGGGGTATACTATAGACTTCATTGACTAATTATGAACTAAAGAGTTGATTGATTTTGAAGATTCCATATGCATATAAGAGTAAAATGTAATAGAGGAACTGTGGGTATATCCATATAGGGAAATGGGGTCCCTCATTGATATCATAGGTTTTGTATGCCTTCATTGTGTGGAAAACCGTTAGTAGGTATAATTACCATCTCTTCTCATGTTGTAGATCAATTCTCACTTGTGGTGGGCTCTTTTGATTCTTGTTGAGATGAAAAATTAATCCAGGTTTTTCACATCATGTAGTTAGATGGGCAATTGGAATGAGTTAGAGATAAGAGAGGACAACTATGCATCACATGTTGACATGAGAAAAGAAAAAAATTGAGCGTGTGTGAAAAGAACTAGAGAGGAGAGGTTCCTCAAAGGATCCACCCTGTGAAGAAAATGTTTTTAGATATAACAATTGTGGAACATGTGATCCATAAAAAGGGTTTTGTTTCTTACCGAGGATAGGTTGCTGGTATAAACCACATTATGAGGAAAATCGTTGTGGGAAAGAGAAAAAAAATAATAATTTCCTAAACTACACCCCATTGAACCAATTCCTTCCCAATAACATTACTCTCACTACTCAACACAACCATAAGCAATATTGGTCTCTTTAAATGATATAGTGAAGGGAATATTGATGAAGATGTGGTAGGGATAATATTTGTATAAGAAGCCTTAAGAAATATCTCAAATAATTCATTGATTTTTTTTATTTTTCCATAACAATGGAATTTCCCGAATATTCCTTGGGTTTCAAGCCACAAAATTCGTGGATATGGAGCAAGAGGAGTGATAAGACAATGGCTTTCAACTACATTGTGATGTATGCCAAGGAAATGCATTGAGCATAATACAAATATAAGAATTATAAACCATTGCAATCATCAATCCTTATCAAGCCACATATAGTAGAGAGGTGAAAGGTATTGCTCCAAGAAAATCCTGAATGCTCAAGGAGATCCAGGAGGATCCAAAAATCCTGAAAATTTTATCTGATAAAATTATTTTTAAAATGACTCCATTTCGTAGAGCTCGACCATATATTTCCAACGACAGAAAAATTTCCTCGAATGGACGTGGTATGAGAATGTTATCGATGTTTAATGTTTGGAAAAAAATAAGCAAAATAGGGGTGCCACACAGTTGCCTGTGGATGTTGTATGAGAATGTTATGTTCATTTAATGTTCATAAAAAATAGGAAAAATGGGGGTTCCGTGTGATAGGTCCATAGGATGCCACATGGCCATCCATACAATTGATAGGATGACGTCATGATGGCATCAACAAGATAAGGTGGTAGTACGGGAGGATGCCACTTGTCACTCATTTTTTGCATTTTCAAGCACCCATGTGGACCAATAAAAATGTTCCATGTGTCATCCGTATTGATTCAATGGAATTCGTATGATGAAGTGGCAAGTGATAGGTAGAGTCAACATCCATACACTGACATGGAAATGACCCAGAAGTGACGTGGTAGAATGCTGACACAGGAAGGGGATTATGCATATAGATGGTCAAACCAGAGAGTGACATGTGGCACTCTATGATTTCTCAATAATTTCCAAGGGAGAATAAAATTGGTTTCTCGTGTGAATCAAACCCATGATATTCAAGGGAATATTCTTGGAATATTCCTACGATTGAACAAATGTGTTCCTACCAATACGCCATAAGTTATGCTTGCTATAACAACTAAACAATATATTATTTAAAGTGTAACAAAGTAGCACAGGTATATAGGGCCATGGTTAGGCTACAAGCACTATTTAAACCTAGTCCTGAATAGTGTATGAACCATGTATTTGTGTGCCAGGATTGGAATGTATGCCTTATAATTTGGTGCCAAGTGCATATTGCATCACTTTACTTGCAAGAGGTGCTCATATTATTGGTTTGCCTCATTTTGCATGCTATTGAGTTCTTTGAGAGAAGTATATAATGTTTATACTCATTTTTCTCATAATTTCAAAGGAATCTGATGGCGATGTTTATTTTGCATAAACCTTGTATGTATGTATAGTATTATCTCAGTTTGTCATGTATGAGAGATACTCTCGTTATGCATGCAAAAGGGTGTCTTTGGGCACCTGTTCATAACATAGTCGATTTTATACTCATTTTTCTCATAATTTCATGAGGAATATAGTAATTACCTCTCTTTCTAGGATTGACTGACATAATTGAAGGGTGTCTTCCAAAAATTAGTATATGTAAGTCCATTTATTGTAATTTTGGCACTCGAGCATTAATTGAATGCTCTCACTGATTGAAAAGAGACCCGAACACATAACCCAATATGGGTGAAATTCGTTAACAAATTGTTTATCTTCCATTTGAATTTTTGTTGATCTTACTTTACTTCATTTCAACATTTTATTTCCACAAGTTATTCATCAATGTTATTGAAGTTTATGGATAAGTAAGACATTCACATGTTATTTGCAAATATTCAAATATGATCTTCATTTCCCGAATCTAGTCAAATGTTTATGGTTATTTAAGTAATTTTGAATTCTAAGTATTTTTTTATCAAGTTGGTATAGGAGCTGGTTTTGACGTGTATTTGCAAGAGAGTGCTTAAAAGGTCCAAATCTAAGTGAGGTGAAGAAAATCTTACAAATTATAATCATGAAATTGGTTGAAGGAGCTTCACTCAAAGAGAAGTTATGGATTCACCAAGAAGCTTAGGTCCTTACAACTCTACAGATTATTTGTTCAGGGAATTTAATTTGATGAAGGTTATAATGGAATAAATGTACGAGGATCTAAAGAAAGAAAAGGGAGAAAGTACATGAGTAAAAAATGAAGCAGCTAAAGAAGAAGGAGAAGGTGAAGAACCTCCAGAGCCTAATTTGTCCCCATCATCATTGTCATCATCTTATGATGGAACTGAAAATTATTCTCATAAGAGGAAAAATTATTCTAAGAAGTATTCTCATTCTCATGAATTTCCTTTGTTAAAATTAGATGTAAAGTTTTATTTTCCTACTTATCGTGGAGAGTTGAATGCATAGAAGTTGGATAATTGTGTCAAACAGATTGAAGTATGTTGCAGGGTAAAAAAAACATGCAGGATAGTTCAAAGATACTGTTGGATATTCTTCTCCCGAGTGACACAAATTTTATATGGTGGGAGAGTCGGACACAAGCTGAGCTTATTCAACATGGTAAAATTATCTCTTCCTGGATTGAATTTATTGGTGCATTAAGAAATAAATTTTAACCATTAGCTTATTTGAAAGCATCAGTGATTGTTTGGCAACATTTACAACAAGGAAAAATGGAAAATGTTCAAGCTTATACACTGGAATTTAAGAAGAAAGCATTATCTTTTGGAATTCTATTACATACTCTAGAGACTCTTCTAAAGTATATTGGTGGTATGCATCGATATCTTGGCCATACAATATTGATATTTAATCCTACTAATATTGAAGAAGTATCGATACAAGATACTCATGTTGAAGTGAGCAAAGTAAAACATTTTATTGAGGATGTGTCATAAGAGCCACATGAATTCGACAAGAAGTCAAAGGGAAAAGGGAAGAGTAAGAAGACTTTACACTGAAGAAGGATGAAGAGAGGAAGCCTACATGTTCTCACTGCGATAAAAAAGGAAATGATGAGAAGCATGGTTGGAAGTTTCATCTAGAATTGAATTTAAAGTGGGCTCAAGATAAGAATGGTAAAAAGAAGACCACGACCATAGTTCAGGATTTTGGATAAGATTTTGAGAATGAAACTAAGGTTATAACTATGGGCATCAAAGTTAAATAATATATTGCAAGCTTCAGTTCATTTACTTCTTTTGCAAAGTATAATGTAATTCTTGATGGAAAGAAAATAAAATACTTGTTTCATTTACGCGTTATCTCAAAGCACACTAAGATTGATACACTTATTGATAGTGGATCACAAGTAAATCTTATTTTAGAGAAAGTTGTTGAAAAGATGGGATTGGAAACTATGCCTCATCTGAGACTGTATCCTTTGGGTTGTATTTGTGATAATGCTCAGGTCCATGTAACTAAGAAATGAAAATTACGATTTGAGATCATACCTAGTTTCATTGATGAGGTAGAGTTAGACGTGGTTCCACTTGAGATTTGCGGGATGGTTTTGGGAATTCCATACTTGTATGACAAGAAGGCCATTTTCTACAGGGAATAGAACAAGTATAATATTTTCGAGGAATGGATTGAGTTCATTATGAGAGCTCATAAGGTGAATACTAATTTGATAGTTTTCACTACATGACACGTGAAAATTCTAGTTAATGTTAGTATCCAGGATTCAAATTTACAGCCTACGGTTCAAAGAAAAACAAGTCCTTTTGTTGATGTTGTTCCTATTAAGAAGGAAAAATATGTTGATGGTTCATTCTCTTTAACATATGTATATTAAATTTTGTTGTTTGGTTTATTACTAATCAATGGAATATGGTTAGCTACTACAAAGATTAATGGAAGAGTTTGTGAATTTAAGGGAATGGTTAACCTGGTCATCAATGTCGTTTTAGTCTTCATTATGGTTTTGATGAGTCAGGTGCTCATTATCTAAGAAACAAATATGGATTATATTGGACAAGTGTGACGACAGTCCCCTCACTTGATTTCATAATGATCCATACTTTTGGAGGTCCAAACGTTATTCAGTGTGGAGGTGTGATCTAGGAGGATCTGAAACACTCAAAGAGATCCAGGCGGATCCAAAAATGCTCAAACATTTATCTTCTCAAATTATTTTTCAAATGACTCTACTGCGTATATCCCAGTGATACCTTTCAAACAATATAAAAATCACCTCAAACAGACTTTGTATGAGAAAGTTATGGTCATTGAAAGTTGGAAAAAATAGACTAAATGAGGGTGTCATGTCGTACGCCCACAGGTTTCCACGTGGTCATCGATACAACTGACAGGATGCCATTATGTTGATGTCATAAAGATGACATGGAAGCACAATAGGTTGCTACGTGTCACTTATTTTTGGCATTTCCATGCACCCATGTGGACCAATAACTATGTGTCAAGTGTCATATGACGTGGCAGGGTGACAGGTGGCAGATACAGTCAACATTTGTATGCTCATATGGAAATGACTAGGAAGTGATTTGGTATATTATTGATGCAGGAAGGTGATTGTGCATTCATGTGGACCAACCAGAGAGTGTCAAGTGGCACTCTCTTATTGACCAATAATGGCTAAGAGAGAATTAAATTGGTTCCCCATGGGAATCAAACCCATGACCACCAGGGGAATATTCTTGGGATATTCCAATGACTTAACAAAGATTCTCGTACCAATACATCATAAGTTATGCATGTTATAAAAACTAAATCATATATTATTTAAAGTGTAACAAAGCATCCTTAGTACATAGGGCCATGGTTAGGCCACCCAAACCTATTTAAACCTAGCTCTAAATAGTGTGTGAACCACGTGTTTTCATCCCAGGATTGGAATGTGTGTCATAAAAGTTTGTGCCAAGTGCATATTTCCCCATTTTGTATGCAAGAGGAGCTCAAAGTTTTGGTTTGCCTCATTTTTCATGCTATTGAGTTCTTTGAGGTAAGTACCAAGTGTTTATACTCATTTTTCTGATATTTTTTAGAGAAATTTCATGGTAATGTCTATTTTGTGTAAAATTGCTATGTATGGCAATTCTTAGTCCTATTTGTCATGTATTGAACATATAGTCTCGTTATGCATGCTAAAAGGGGTGTTTAAGAACTTGTTCAAAACACAGTCAAGTTGATATTCATTTTTCTCATAATTTTTTGCGGAAATTGGTAATGACTTTTGTTTCTGGGATTGAGCGAAAAAATTGAAGGTTAGATTCAAAAACTTGGTATTTGTAAGTCCATTCATTGTAATTTTGGCATTTGAACATTAATTGATGATTCTCACTGATTGAAAAGGGACCTGGGGACGTAGCCCAAGATGGGTGAACCAGGGATGATTTTAAGGATGGAAATTTATTTTAAACTATAGAAACATTAGCGAATCTTACTAATCCTTCATATTCCAACTATAAAATGTTTGGCGATATTTTTCTAAAAATATTCAAATTTTTAAGTATTTAATATAGTTTGGATAAAATTTTGGTGATTTTTAAGGTTAAATAATTTTATCCTATATAATTTGTGTGAATCATTTTTAGAATAATGAATATTTTTTTGGGAAAAACCATGGAAAATTATCCCATGAGCGGAATTTGACCCCTAAAATCATTCCTGGGGTGAACTTTGTTAACAAATTGTTTATGTTTCATTTGAATTTTTGTCGATCTTACTTTATTTCATTTCAAAATTTTATTTCCGCAAGTTATTCATCACTGTTATCAAAGTGTATGGATAAGTAAGACATTCAGATGTTATTTGGAAATAGTGAAAGATGATCTTCATTTCCCAAATCTGGTGGGATGTTTATGTGTATTTAAGAACTAATTTTGACATCTAAGTGTTTTTGGATCAGTTATAAAACCCCAAAGATCCATCATGTTGATATTTTCAAGGGCTCTAAAGAAGGAACAATTCTTTTAGAAATTTAGCTTCCCCATAGTAAGAATCAATGCCATCACAACTTTTCCTTTGGGACCATGATTTCATATGCTGACAATGGCCATCTAAAGCTAAAAATCATGATTTGTTGGATTACTAATAATGGTATGTACATGATTTGAAACATGATGGTGAGGATTTTTCTTTGGAGTGACAAACTACACTATTGATTATGTTTCCATTAAACTAGAATGATCTAATAGGGTTGGCCCTTTTACATGGAAATATCTCTTGTCTAGAAGGGTGAATGGAAAATACATAAGATTATATTTTATTGATATTATGGTAGTTGTGGGAGGTATTAACCTCCATGTGTAATGTTTGAAAATACTAGAATATTCTGAGAAGTAAGAGAAACCCTAAAACGTTGTATAATAACCCTAGCAGACAACCTCGATCAAGAGAATATTTAATATTTAGTTATTAACCTCCAATAAGAGAAGTCGGCCCAATCAAGTGAGATAGAGCAGTATAAATAGAGGGTGATAGAGCTCATTTGTCACTCTCACCACTGCATAAGACTGGTGGTGTAAAATTTTGGAGAGGAACTCTAGTTGCAGTTGTTGCAACTAGCATTTTGGTTTTGGCTTGGACTTTCTTTTGGTTATCGTTTGGACTTTCTTCTTGGTTTCTGGTTATTCTTTCTTTGGTATCTACCCTTGGAGAAAGGTTCACTATCTTTTATTGGTGTAGGAACAGGGGCAGACCCAAGGTTCAATGCTACAACAATGCAACAACAAAACCTTAACTACTAGACCTTTCAACAACAGCTGCGAAGCAGATGAAGTCTCACCCAAGGTAGAGGCAGGGAGGGTTGTAGGAATCAAGTGTCTGTAACCTAGATGGGACATAGATCTATGATTAGAATACTTAACAGAGGAATTAGTAGTTAACATTCATTAGTATTTAACCCTTATTCACATCGCAGGTAAAAACCCTAATTACAGAAGAGTGCAGTATTCAACAAGATATAACACACCCAAGAACTTAGAACATAGAAATAGAGAAGATCTAGCATTCATTCACATTACTAAACACTAAGATACTATATCAGATGCATATAACATACATAAATATGAAAACACTAGCATGAATCACAACAATCACACAAAGCAACCATAACACAGGATATACTTGGTTCACCCCCAGCGTGGGGCTACGTCCATCAAATCTTCTTCTTCTTTATTATCTTCTTTCAATGCACAGAGCCACAAAGACAACTCTGCATAGGACAAGAGATCTTCGCGCACCTCCCTAGATCCTCCTTCACCGAGTTAGGTCATAGAAAAAATCCTTCTTACACAGTCTGCACACAATCTTATTACAATCCCTTTCACTTACCTCTTCAATTCATAACACATAGTATGAACAAAGCCTCTAGCTCCGCACTAAGCCAATTCTACTAGGTCTCTCCACTAATGCTTTCCTACATCACCTAAATATCTATTTATACATTACAAATGGGGCCTAAACATGGGTAAATGCATGGGCTGACATCCCATACCCATTACATAAACCCTAAACCAAAAAAACTCACAAAAGGTGGCGATATCCCGTGATATTCGATTCATCTAGCACTTTATCTTTGACGAGCGTGTTGAAGTCCCAAAAATTGGTCAAACATGAACAACTTTTCCAAAAAACCTTGACAAGGGCAAACAACCGCACAACACTTACCTGTGACTCGTCCCGAGTCACCCTGATCTAGGTAACTCTGCCTCGAAGGCATCGAGCTACCTTTACCTACTACTTCTCTAGAGCCTCCTACTCGGTGAACTCCTAAATAAATTTCTCAGTCACTGGTCCTTCCAACCGTTGTTCTACCACAATGACTACTTGTTCTAGCTATGCGCCTTGTCTTTCAATCTGCTAAAAAAGTGTGCAAGATTCATCCTGTACTGGTTGGAGGCTCTGGGTCACTTCTATGACTTTACTCTGGATGGAATGGACCTATTGTTGAATGGTGCGCTGTTCATGGGACCTTTTCATCCTCTCAACTAGTGACAATAGCTTCAACTGTGCTTGCACTGTTGTTGCCTGTTGCTTTTCCTCCTAGAGCTGTGAGTCCAATGTCCTTAGTTCAGGGTCCTCTGCAAGGCGCTCGTAGGTATGCACACTTCGACTGCTAAGTTTATTTCATTCCAAGGCCACTGACTTCATTCTCTCAACTGTGCTTTAGGCAATTTCTTCTCTCTGATATTGCACTTCCTACGGAGTGCTTGGCATGACTTGTAGTTCTTGTTCTACTATTCATTCTTGGAGCTGTTGAATGGCTTCAACGATCTTCCCCACCTGGATCTCAGTGGTTTATTATTCCATCTATGCTAGTCCCATCAAAGAGTGAAGTGCTCTGGTGATTTCTTCTTTAACTCCCATCTTCTCTGCAACCAACTATTATTTCTCCTTTTGGATCTGCACTCTATGCTCTACAAACTTCACCTAGAGGTCATTTTTTTTCTTTATTCGCAACTCGACGTTACTCTATCGCTTACTCATTTTCTTGCTTGAGGACCTCTATGGTCTGTTCTTTTTTCTCATGGACATGATGAAGGCGAGCCTCTGTCGATTCTACTAGTCTACGTAGCTAGGCAGGTTCATCGCCTCCTTCTATGCCCCCTGCTGGAAATAGCGCAGTAGGCATTTCGCATCTCAAATAAATATCATGTTGTATTCCTTTGAGCTCTTCCTCGATCGTATCAAACATTGTCTCTTGTTTGGCTTCACTTCACTGCAATATGTCATCTAAGGTATCTGATACAGTGGAAATGGTAAGGTCAATGTCATCCACCGTGAGCACAGTGTGGAGTGGAGGTCAATGTCATCCATAGTGAAATGGTAAGGTCAATGTCATCCATAGTGAACTTCATAGCTAGTGGTTCAGATGGCTCAATTTCAGGAAAGGTCACTCCTTCTGGCATATCCCATGCAATGAGGGCAATGAGAATTAGAAGCCAACTAAAATGAAACTGATATCCATGATCCTGAGCTTCGCGAAAGTCTTCCTCTAATTGGTTGATGAGGTAGCTCGCCTAGTTCAGTTGCATCCCTTCAATGTATTTTCCTGCGAGGTCAATGACAAACCCCGTGACCTTTGTTGGCCTATTATTCCTGATGAGCTTACAAGTGATCAACTCACAAGCTAGGTGCACATAGCCATTCTTCATGGAGGCTACCTTATATCCCAGCTTCTCCTTCTCCACATCGCCATAGGTGTCTTCTATTTTCTGTGCCAGAGCACGATCTGCAAACTTCACTGGGTAAAAGTCCTATGGGTTTATGGGTTTGGTCCTTTCATGCTCAATCCAATGACTTGGTGGATCAACGTCAGATATACTGTGATGCACTTGTCCAACCATAAGTAACCACCATGGAAGCACGACAATAGGAGTTTAACGCAGATGTTAACCTCCTGATGTTTTTTAAAGTGTGGTAACTTCATTACATTGAGGATTGTCGATCTTTTGATGTCCATGGTCAATGACTGGGGGATTATATTCGAATTCTTCCTCGTTGTCTTGCTCAAATACCTGTATGGTGTGAGAATTCCATAGTTTTTGTGATTTACGAAGTTGAAGTCATTGATATTAAGCGTTTGAATCCTCTCCAACTATAGTCCTACTACACATATCCACTTCGATAGGTACCAGGTGATCATTGCGTAGTCGAAGTCCCTCGGGACATTGTCACGACTCACCGTGCTAGCCAGAGGCGGGATGTAGTCGGGCAGGATTGATGGGATGAGCTTCACATTTGCTAACTCAACATGATGCTTGGTTCATTTCTCTGTTGTAGTTCGGGAGGGCCTATATCAATGTGTAGTCAATGGGGATGCTTGCAGTCCTCTTGTCGACGAAGCCTGTGCTCTTGCAGACATGACCTTCTTAGCCATCAAGTCTCTTAGAATCTCTTCGATGGATTTCTCTACTACGTTAAAGTCACCCGACATACACACTCAAGATATGATATCTTGGGTCAGTGAACAAGTAATCAAGGTAGAAGAATGGATGGTGAGGTCTCAATAAGAACATCATGGTAATAGTCATCTCTTTGTGGGTTCGAATAATCACAATTGGCAAAAGCGTCCATGGTAACACATTCGACGAGTTAAATAGATAACATCGTAATGGGTTCTTCCAACGAGTAGAAACACCTCAATCAATGCAATTCCATCCATTATGGAATGGTCCCAATGGTCCAATGGCGAGTGTTTTGGTTTCTAGTCATTCTGGAGCATCATTCTAATGGTGGAGACGCCTCAAATGGTCATATTACTCCGCTGTGGCAAAGTACCAATCTAAACTTCTCTGCTATTTTGGCGAGGTTCAAGTTCTGCAAGACTTCCTTCTGTGAAGTCCTCTCTGGAATCTCTTGCAATTTTTCTAGCTTTTCTTTCTTCTTACTGAGATTTATAGCTTTCATTCCTATGATCTGCATCTCTAGATTCCTCTTTCCATTCTTGTTCTTATCTCCTCTTGGCATAGTAACTTTTCACCATTGAGGGTGTTTGATAGGGTTCGAGGGTAATACTTCTTCTCTTACTGTTTCGAGGGTAATACTTCTTCTCTTATTTCTTCTTTTACTGTTTGGAGTAAATGCTCTACTCTCCTGTATGGATAAGTTCTCTAAGTATTATTGTGTTCTTTCAACTTCAACAACTAGGTCTCTGGCCCTTAGCTGCTTCAAATTGTTTTCTTATTCTTCTAGTAAGCATGCTATTCTCCTAGCCATGAAATCCCTTAATTCTTTATTTTTTTGTTCTAGAGCTTCCTCTTCTTCTATCCTTTGGATATGATCTTTCTCAAGCGAGGTATTTCCTAGCAAAAGAGAAAAGGGGGAGTTGTTGTCAACAAAGTTAATGACCTCAGATTCTTGTTCTGTCGATGCTCTATAAGAAATCATAGGAACATGGTAAAGATTTCCACATAGAGTTATCGGCTTTCTTTTAAACAATTCTATTCCTCCCAGTGAAGGAACTATAGTAGGCTTTCCTAAGATTTCACAAGTACTTTATGTCATAATGTTCACTTCTGTTTCTACATCCAATATGTAGTCTATGTTGAAGTCTCCTATTCTTGCTTCTATGCACTCTTTCTCTTTTAAGATCTCTGATAAACTGGTATATTTGTGATCATTCAATGTTTCTTTCATCTACAATAATATAGCCTTTGATTATTTCTGGTTTTTTATCATATTTTTAGTCTCTTGACCTTCCTCAAGGTTTTCTTGTCTCATGTTCATCTTCTCAACTTTAGTGATCATTCTAGGTCAATTCAAAACTTCATGGCCCACGGATTTAAAACAAATACAAATAGGACCTCTACCAATGCATTCCTTAGCAAGATGTCCTGGTCTTCTACAACTATAACAAAGATTCAATCCTCTCTTTCTCTTAAATGATCACCAACCTTTCCTATACTATGCACTGGGATCATAGTGATAGACCTGCAAAAAAATATTTCTAGGATCCTACATCCACTTGTTAGTCCAAAAATTGTTTCTATGCATAGGGATAACATAATTTGACTATTTTTATCAGATCTATTCATATCATCTCTTCTTTCTTCGATTTGTGCCCTAGTTTTTAGACTAGGACCAAATCTATCAAACATACCTAGATCCATTCTTTCGAAGAAAAAAATTCCACTTATCTTACCTTTATCAGACCACAAAGATTTAAGATCTTACCTCTTTCCTTCAGATTAGAATTCTTGTCTTAGCACAGAGCTTCACAAGTCAAGTAGAGTACTCCGCACTACAACAACATATCTACGCACAAAGCTTTCTCTTTTCATCAGTTCCCAACAATCACAGTTTGAGGTCCCGAAAATGGAACCATTTGTTGGCACAGGGGCATACCCAGGGTTCAATGCTACAACAACGCACCAACAAAACCCTAACTACTGGCACTTTCGACAACACCTGCAAAGCATATTGATGCAGTACCCCTACCTCAGTAGGGTTCTTCTGACCTCCTGGTCTCTGGATCATTCTCTTCCCTCAGCCGAAATGGATATTCGGGCTCCTATTGGAACCCCTTGAACAAATCCAGAGGTCCCCCTTTTCTCCTCTACCACAGGCCTTGAGAAAACCTATGTGTGTGCCTAACCTTTGATGCTCTTCTCGGTTCTAAAACAACGCTCACTTCGGCCTTTTTCATTTCAGGGTCTTGGAACTCTTGCATATGATTTCTCCCCAATTCCTTTTCTTTCCGACTCCCAGTTGCCGAAACGCTGAAAAGTGCTTAGCCTCCCTTAGCCTCCGACCACGTGACCACCACCCTATAACCACGTCCTTTACGCCAAAGCGCTTATTGGATTTTCACAATTTGGGGAATATCAAAGCAAGCGATCCTCCATGTCCTCTGTCTTCCAAATTGCCGAAACCCGAAATAGGGTCTACCTCCACAGCTCCTCCTTTAAGTCTCTTTCCATACGATCGGTCCTGTGACCTGCCGCTATTCTTCTGGATTCTTTTTGGGACTTCACATTTTGGGACTTTGTGACCCCAACTACAATGAATATTGGTATCCCTAACTTTTGGG
The DNA here is from genome assembly GCA_000966675.3 of Picea glauca. Taxonomy (NCBI): domain Eukaryota; kingdom Viridiplantae; phylum Streptophyta; class Pinopsida; order Pinales; family Pinaceae; genus Picea; species Picea glauca. Next base: position 234,724 of record JZKD02S0748761.1, on the reverse strand, counting down.
TCCTGAAATGCCGAAGTCTACCTGAGACCACAGTCCCCCTTTCGGTATTTTGGAATTCACGATTTTGTGATTCTGGTTGTAGATGATCCTTGGTCCTTCAACCTCCCGGTGTCTGAAATGATGATGGGCTTGGATTTTTGACACTTGTCCTCAACAATGGACAATCCCGATGATTTTCAAGACTTCATAGGTTGCGAAGTCGAAAGACTTCTCTCCTTCTACCTTTTAATGCCCGAATCCCTGAAATACGTGGATCACTTCCATGTGTCCCTCGAATGAATGGATGGTCCTGATCTTTTCAGGACATTGATGGGTATTCTCCTCCTTCTGTCCTTACGAGAGTCTAAAACTCGTGCACCTTTTATGGATCTGATGGTCACAGACCTTAGTGCTAGATCTGATGACCCAGATCCTTCCTCCTCTTCCTTGATCCAACAACTCTCAGACCACTGTGCTCTAGATCCAGCGGTCTGGCTTCTTTCAGGATTTTGTGAATCGGGAGTTCGTGATTCAGTGACTCCACGATCCCTTACTTCTCCAAGTCCCAAACTCCGAAATATTGAATTTCGAACGCAAGTTTTTGGGATTTCGTGAACCAAAAGTATGCGATGCAATCGATTCCGCAATCCTTCGCTGCTCCAAACCCCGAACTCTGAAATGCAGAAATTAAATGAATTTGAGTGTTAATACACTTAGCCTTAATCTCCTCACTACTCTATAAGATCCGATGGCTCTCGAGTCTTCGACACTTCTCCATGAAGTGGCTCCGCCATCCATTTCTACTCTTCTGTGTGGCTTCCCCTCCTAAGCTTTGTCAACTCAAAAACCTTGAAATCTTTTCTCTGAGCATGTTCTTCTAATGCTTTCTCTTATGAGCTTATGGACTTAGAACAATTCCACTCTCACACAATCCCGGTTCTCCTGGGAATAAGAATAACTCATATTCGAGAGGTTTTCTTGGAAATAAAACTCCTTACACCCAACTGACATTCTCCTGCTTGATGCACACCTTGCAGAGCTTACAGAGTATTCAACAACTATGTGAGTGTCTTCTCTTCGACACTTCTCCTCTCTAAACTTGAAATAGGGTCCCTTCTGCGCAGTCTATGAACTTGCTCAATGCCTACCTGACATAGCTTCCACAGAACCTTTAGTAGTTCTATCTTCTCGTCGAACTCGAAACAAAGTTCTTCCCTATGGAATCCTTGCACCTTTGCTGGTGAAGGTCCAAGACTATCCCTCTTGAGCTTTCCTGAGGTTGTCTCACCTCTGTCAATGCACACCTTGCAGACTCTGTGCACTCCTTTCACTCGGAAACTCCAAGACAGGAAGAGATTAGGACTTCTACAAATACTTCACCAGTTGTGCATTTAAAAAATAAAATGCATGAAAACATTTAAACATATACAGACAGTTCATGGAAAGAAAAATTGCTCTTTGTATTAATTAGCATGTCTATACAACTGTTTACAATGGCTGGACTATAACAAGTCTCAACTCTCCTTCTTGAGACCTCTCTCCTTGTCTCTGCTCCTAACTCTCTCCTATTAACCTAATGTTGGTTATGGAGCCTGACTATCTTCCTGATTCATAGGTCCTTGCCTTTAGCCGTGTTTATACCCCATGAAGTATTTACACCCCAGAAGTATGTACACTCTTCCACGCAGGCAAGTGTAGAGGGGGGTACCCCCTCTGCGGGGTCTAGGGGGGCTATCACCCTGGCTGGGGGGTCTAGGGGCAAGCGGGCCCCTGAAGAAAAAATTTCCTTGTAAAAGTATATTGTAATTTCATTGTAAATCTGGACCGTTCATTATAAGGTCGCAGATCTAACAGTAGAGATTATGTTAGGGTTTTTTGCCCTAGAAG
>JZKD02S0748761.1:207642-228950 GCA_000966675.3 Picea glauca | reverse complement strand
GGACAATTGAAGCTGGAAAAGATACACACTAGCCAGAATCATGCAGACATGTTAACAAAGGGAGTAACCAGGGAGAAACTGAGTTCCTACTCAGTTTCAGTTGGTCTTCAAGAATTAAGATGAAAATGAGAAATTTGCCAGGTCCAAGAAGGTTCAGATTCCAGCATATATAGTAGTAGTGGAGTTGTTGAGATCAGTCTCCAAGTGGGATATTGTTGGTTGTGGAGCCTGATTATCTTCCTGATTCAGAGGTCCTTGTCTTTAGCTGTGTTTATACCCCATGAAGTATTTACACCCCAGAAGTATGTACACTCTTCCACGTGGGGGAGTGCAGAGGGGGGATACCCCCCTCTATGGGGTCCGAGGGGGATATCCCCCCAGCTGGGGGGTCTGGGGGCAAGCGGGCCCCCAGCGGGGGTTTGGGGGCGAAGCCCCCGAAGCAAAAATTACCTTGTAAAATTATATTGTAATTTCATTGTAATTCTGGACCGTTCATTATAAGGTCGCAGATCTAACAGTAGAGATAATGTTAGGGTTTTTTTCCCAAGAAGGCAACCCTTTTTTATGAGGGAAATGCATTGCGGCTATGGATTATGGTGAATATTGTATTCTGAGAGAGGAGACTATGAGAGAAAGAAGAGGAAGTTACAGCGGGTTTTGCTGTAGGTTGTATCCCTTCATTTGCTGGATAATAATAAAGGAGGGACCTGACAATTTCTCTGGTGGATGTAGCCCACACTGGGTGAACCACGCAATTCTGTGTCTCTCTTATATTGTGTGTCTTCTATGTTTTGTTTCGGCATTTGTTTTATTTTATTGCTCTGCGGTCCTGTTTTTCTAACACCTAATTCTCTAATTTCTCATTACAAAGAGGGCTCTCTCAAGCTTATTGTCCACCTCACCATCTCTGAGCTATCGCTATCATAGAGCGGCTCCATTACATAAATGGAAGTTGTAGATCTGACTAATATTGAATTAGCTGCAGGTAACCAATTAAGGAAACCTTAACCATTACCTAAACAGATGCGTGTTCGACTTTTATAGCGTTAAAAAATTTAATACAAATTTAAAATTTTTAAAAATGAGAGAGTTGTGCCTCTCCCTTTCTCCATTAAATGCATGATGGATGTGTTGGCTAGCTAGCATGCTGCTGATGTGGAGTGATGCTCCTGCATCATACTCCTCAGCTGGAAAAATCATGAGCTCTTGCTCATGAGCTCCTCTTCTCCCGTGTTGAAATCCACCTCGATCCCAAATTTTCCCTTGGAGTTGTCCATCTGCTCCTCTCTAGATATGTTGTTATTGTTGTTGATGCTTCTTATTCCCTACTTCTCTTGCAGGCTCCCTTCTGCTCAAATTCTCGTTGTTGGCAGTCTCTGCTGCTGAACTCAACATCAACCTTCTGATTTCTTTAATTACCTCGTCCAGTTGCTCCAATCGCTGGCTCTTTATATGCAATCTTCTCTGTTGCACATCTTCACCCTTATCAGTGGGCGAATATACTTGATCTCCCATGTGGTCTTTATTTACCTTTGTGGCACTGAGTGGCCACTCTGCTGCAGACTCTAATTTTGCAGTCTCCTCATGTCGCTCAGCTTCTTCTTGTGACAGTCCTGCCACTGCCATTTCTCCTACTGGCATACTTCCAACTTCTTCCATCTTCTCCTAGGGCTAGTATGCTCCACTACCTTCTTCCAACTTATCTTGTTAGATGTGCATGCCTTGCACAATCACCCTTCTCTCCAGGGCTTCCAATTCTTTGCATAGATTAAAAAAAATCGTGTTGTCTGCTTCTTCTTTTGCTGAAGGCTTCAATGCTGCAGACATCTCTATTTCAGCTTCCTGGCTGAAAATTTTGAGCCATTCTATTGAATGCTCATCTTTTTCTTCTTGGGAAAACATCAGTGTCTGCTCCATTTCTTCCTCCATGACAGTTTCTGTTGGCTGTCTCTCTTTTGTTGCTGCATCTGCAACACATTCTATGGCCTCAACTAGGCTACTTGGTAGGAATACTCGAATTCCCCCAATCATCAGAATGCTCTTCTGATTCTCTCCTGTCAGCACCCCTTGCTGATATGAACTCTCCTCTGAGTTCATGAGACTTTCACATAGCCTTATCTTTACCCCCTTGCCCACTTGGCATCTTGGGAATTTTCTGCGTCCCACCTGGAAGTTTATGAGATCATCTGATCCCATCTCCATCAGCACTCCTTGCTAACCTGAACTCACTCCTGAGTCCCTGAGACTTTCAAACAGTCTCACTTCTTTTCCCCTGCCCACCTGGAAATTTGGGAATTTTATGTTGCCCACTTGGAATTCTATGAGATCCAGTGATCCCATCTTATTTCCCACTTGGCAATCTGAACTTTCACCACTTCCCACCTGGCAGTATGCCAGACGTTCTATTGATCTCTTCCCATTGCCCACCTGGCAACTCGAAAGTTCACTCCTGCCCACCTAGCAGTTTATGAGATCCCCTGCTAATCTCATACCATTTCCTATCTAGAAATATGAATTTACCCTGTTGTCCCCTTGACATTGTATGAGATCCTCCAATGATCTCATTTCATTGACCACCTGGCAATTGGAAAATTCATCCCTGCCCTCCTGGCATTTTATGAGATCTGAAACTTATCTCTCTTCCTAATCACTTAGGGTTTCTCCAATTTTTGGCTCACATATGCAAACCAACTCTATGTCACTGAGGTTTTCAGCATACCTCAACCACATTTCTAACCTTTGTTTTTTTTTCCTGACCAGTAACTCTTGAACATGCCACCTCACCTTATTTTTCATGGGCCATTCATATAACCATCATGATTTTCCATTATGCTTCACCCACAGTGCAAGCTCCTCCATCCTCACTCTCATCTTAGTGAGGTCTTTATCCATCTCTTCTTTACTCATCTGTTGGTGGTCTCCTCTTCCACCACCCTCATGGCCTTCAATAGCCATTTTCCTGTTCCTATCTGCCCTCCTGGAAAACTTGTTGTTGTCACTCTACAACAATCACCACAGAGCATCAACACTCTATCTTCCTTCACCTGTTATATACAGATGAACCTCTTCTTATGATATACTTGATGTTACCATAATTTCTCCTTCATTGTATTTGTTTTTCCTACGATCTGCAGACAAAATTTTCTCTTTGATACCACTTGATGTGTATGAGAGTGTTTTTATTCTCCTTTTATACCTCCTTCTGCCCACAGTATAAAGATAGAAAGTGGCTCTGATACCACTTAATGTAGTTCCCCTACCTCAGCAAGGTTTTCCTGACCTCTCGGTCTCTGGATCATTCTCTTCCCTCAGTCGAAATGGCTCTTCGATCTACTATTGGAATCCCTTGAACAAATCCATAGGTCCTCCTTTTCTCCTCTGGCATAGGGCTTGAGAAAACCTACGCATGTGCCCAGCCTTCGATGCTCTTCTCGGTTCTGCAACAATGCTCACTTCAGCCTTTCATGTTTCGGGGTTTTGGAACTCCTACATACGAGTTCTCCCAGATTCCTTGTCTTTCTGACTCCCGATTTCCGAAACGTCGAAAAGGGATTAACCTCCCTTAGCGTCCATACACGTGACCACCACCCTGTAACCACATCAAATTTTCCCTGTCCTCTGTCTTCCGAACTGTCGAAACCCAAAATAGAGTCTACCTCCATGGATCCTCCCTTAAGCCACTTTCCATACGACCGGTCCCATGACCTAGCGCTATTCTTTCAGATTCTTTTTGGGACTTCACATTTTGGGACTTCGTGACCCCAACTGCAATGACTCTTGGTCTCTCAAACTTACATGTCCCGAAATGCCGAATTATACCTATGACCACGGTCCCCCTTTCTGGATTTCGGAATTCACAATTTCAGGATTCTGATTGCAGATGATCCTTGGTCCTTCAACCTCCCAGTGTCTGAAATGTCGATGGGCTTGTATTTTTGACACCTGTCCTCCATAATGGATGGTCCCAATGCTTTTTGGGACTTCGCAGGTTACGAAGTCAAAAGAATTCTCTCCTTCTTCCTTTCGATGCCTAAATCCCCGAAATACATGGATCTTTGCCACATGTCCCTCCAACAAATGGATGGTCCTGATCTTTTTGGGACATTGACGGGTCTTCTCCTCCTTTTGTCATTACGAGGGTCTAAACCTTCTAAACCTTTTCTGGATCTGTCACTCACGGACTTCGGTGCTAGATCTGATGACCCAGATCCTTCCTCCTCTTCTTTGATCCAACTGCTCTTAGACCACTGTGCTCCAGATCTAGCGGTCTGGCTTCTTTCATGATTTCATGAATCAAGAGTTTTTTATCCAGCGACTCCATGATCCATTACTGCTCCAAGTCCCAAAATCTGAAATACCAAAATTTGAACGCTAGTTTTTGGGATTTAGTGAAACGAAAGTTCGCAATGCAAGAGATTCCACAATCCTTCGCTGCTCCAAACCCGAAACTCTAAAATGCCAAAATTCAACTCCTTTGAGTGTTAAGACACTTTGCCTTAATCTACTCACTACCCTGCAAGATCTGATGTCTCTCGGGGCGTGGACACTTCTGCCCAAAGTGGCTCCGCCATCCGTTTCTACTCTGCTTTGTGGCTTCCCCTCGTGAGCTTTGTCAACTCAGAAACGTTGACAGATTTTCTCTGTGCACGTTCTTCCTGTGATTTATCTTCTGAGATTATGGACTTAGAACAAGTCCACTCTCACACACTCCTGGTGCTCCTGGGAATTCAAATAATTCAGATTCGAGAGGTCTTCTTGGAAAGAAAACTCCTTACACCCAACTGGAATTCTCGTGTTCGATGCACACCTTGCGGAGCTTACAGAGTATTCAACAAATCTTTGAGTGTCTTCTCTTCAACACTTATCCTCTCTGAACTCGAAATAGAGTCCCTTATATGCACTGTATGCACTTTCTCAATGCCCACCTAGCAGAGCTTCCACAGAACCTTCAGTAGTTTTGTCTTCTCGTCAAACTTGAAACATAGTTCTTCCCTCTGCACTCCTTGCACCTCCACTGGTGAAGGTCCAACACTATCCCTCTTGAGATTTCGTGAGGTTGTCTCACCTCTGTCAACACACACCTTGAAGACTTTTTTCACTCCTTGTACTCAGAAATTCCAAGACAGGAAGAGATTGGGACTTCTGCAAATACTTCACCTGTTATGCATTTAAAACATAAAATGCATGAAAACATGTAAACATATACATACAGTTCATGGAAGGAAAAACTTCTCTTTGTATTAATCAGTATGTCTGTACAATTGTTTACAATGGCTGGACTGTAACAAGTGTCAACTCTCCTTCTTGAGACCTCTCTCCTCATCTCTCCGCCTAACTCTCTCCTATTACCCTAATTCTCTAATTCCTCATTACAAAGAGGGCTCTCTCGATCTTATCCTCCACCTCACCATCTCTGAGCTATCTCTATCACAGATGTGACTAATCTTGATTTAGCTGCAGATAACCAATTAAGGAAACCTCAACCACTACCTGAACAAATGTGTGTTCGACTCTTACAGCCTTACAAAAATTAATACAAATTTGAAATTTTGAAAAATGAGAGGGTTGTGCCTCTCCCTTTCTCCATTAAATGTGTGCTAGATGTGTTGGTTGGGTGGCACATTGATGACATGGAGTGATGCTCCTGCATCATAGATGAAGTCTCACCCGAGGTAGAGGTAGGTGGGTTGGAGGACTCAAGTGTCTGCAACACAGCTAGGACACAGATCTATGATTACAATACTTAACAAAGTACCAAGGAGTTAACATCAATTAGCATTTAACCCTTATTCACATCGCAGGTAAAACCTTACTTACAAGAAAATGCAGTATTCAACAAGATCTAACACACCCAAGCACTTAGCACATAGAAATAGATCATATCTAGCATTCATTCACATTAATAAACACTAAGCTACTATATCAAATGCATCTAACATACATAAATATGAAAACACTAGCATAAATCACATCAATCACACAAAGCAACAATAACACATGATATACGTGGTTCACCTCTAATGTGGGGTTATGTCCACCAACTCTTCTTCTTCTTTATTATCTTCTTTCAATGCACAAATCCACAAAACCAACTTCGCATAGGACAAGATATCTACGTGCAACTTGCCTAATCCTCCTTCCCCGTGTTAGGTCACATCACAAAGCCTTCTTACACAGTCTACACACAAGCTTCTTACAATCACTTGCACTTAGCTCTACAGGTCTTAACACATAGTATGCACAAATCCTCTAGCTTTGCACTAAGATGATTCTACTAGGTATCTCCACTAATGCTTTCTTACATTGCCTAGATATATATTTATACATGACAAATGGGGCCTAAACATGGGTAAACCCATGGGCCAACATCCCATACCTGTTACATAAACCCTAAACCCAAAAATCTCACAAAAGGGGGCAAGATCCCATGATCTTCGCTTCGCTTGGTGCTTCGTCCTTGACCAGCCTGTTGAAGTCCCCAAAATTGGTCAAACATGACCAGCGTTTCAACAAAACCTGGTCAAGGGCCAAAAATTGGATATTGGTCTTCTACCATAATTATTTTGTGTGTCAAGGTTAGGGTGTTAGAGGGTGGCCTTTGTGCCAATGGTTGGGTGACAATATTTCTATATTGTCTATGGAAAAATGAGCACATCCCTTTATTTCTAGTAGGTTATTGGCCCACACTATCTTTACATAGTCTAACTACTGCAAGATAGTTTGGGAGGTTATTTTTTAAGCTCGTTATGGCACCAATTACAACTACAACTAAGTTTTTTGATTATGTAGCTGCAACAAACCCTAACCATTGTGCTTAGGCACTTATAATGAATCATTCGACCTAATTGCTTGAGATCCTAGTGTTCCCTATCCTAGCACACCTCTTGGTATTCTCAACCAGCAAAAACTTTAGGTTTGAATCTTTGGTCAAATTCAAAGTCAAAGTTTGATTATTCAAAGTCAAAGGTTCACTTGTCAAAGTCAAAGTCAAAGTCAAAGTTTGACTTCTGGTCAAATTGACTTTGTGTCAAATTTTAATTTTTATAGTTTCTAGCTAGTTCTAATCATTGAATATTATGATTGAGTTTATAATCTCTTCTTGTCAAGATGGTCTCTAGTTTCAGATTGGAAGACAAGTTGGACGACGCTACAAGGTTTCAAAGATATGCAGTTGTATATGATATCTAAGTTATATGATATAGGAAAAAATGAGTGTGTCTATAGGGAAAGTACTATAGATCTTGTCCAAGTTGTATTCTTGGGTTGGGTGCATTCATAAGAACAAGTGTTCCCTCCATAACAGTTAAGGTTCCAGGTTTGATGAAATTGTTAAGCTTGAAATTTGTGTATATCAAAGGTGATAGTTACTACATTACAAATTGTGAAAGTAGTCTTTGAAATATTCTATTATTCGTAGGTGCAATGAATAATCAACTACAAATGAATATGATTGATATAGATACTTATTGTACTTGTTCATAAGTTGAACTAACATCTCCTCTAGATAGATCTTCATGTTTCTTCTTATTTCTCTTGTTCGGGGAAGGTACCCTTGTGAAATATATTTGATGAACGATCATTGTAGAAGATATTATAGAAGAAGTTTATAAGTATGTCACAACTGCCATATGGGAAACAATCAAAACAAATAGAAAAAAACTTAAAGAGACTCAAAGGAGTCAAACTCAAAGGAAGTAAGAAATCAAAAGGAAACCATAACAAGATTATGACACTTTGTAGAAACAAAAGTGAAATGCAATAGGTGGAAGCAGACTCTCTCAAATGGAAAGAGCTTATCATATAATTCCTAAAGAAGAGAATGCATATTCCTCATTTAGGCATGAAGCTGGGATTAGGAGGGAGCTAGTCCCCAAAGATATGATACATTGAAGAATCTGTGAAAACCATGAAGTATTTTTCCATGTTCTTCATTGGAACTATCTGCCATGATAAGAAACACATGTTTAGTTTGACTCTAGAAGAAGTCTTCTTTGAAAAGAAGTCTTGAATAGCCTTGGTTTTCCATCTACATTTATGTTCTTATGGTGGAAGGTTGGAGCCTTCAGGAAATAAGGAAATTTAATTTATATAAGATTTCATGGATTCCAACATTGAAGATAAACATGAGGAAGAACATGAATATTCCAAGAAAGAAAGAAAAGTCAGAACAACCAATTGAACCAATTTGAAAACACTAGAAGCAGTAAAGAAGAAAGAATGGAAGGAAGTTGTGATGAAGAACAATGTAGGTCAGAAATTGTGAAAAATATTTAAGGATTGATATATACAAGGCGAGACTCAGGGCTATAGGGTTCTTGCGGTAGGAGGGAGAAGACTACGATGACAACTTGTTCTATTATCTAGACATACCTCTACATTGTCCATTATATCTCTTATAGTATCCATGGGTTGGAATTTACATCGGATGAATGTAAATATTTTTCTTCTCAACAAAGTAATTGAAGAAGCAACATATGCAGAGAAACCTCAAGGTTTTGAGGTATAGCAATGATCCAGGTGGATATTGGTGGCCACCCACCTATTCCACTTGGACCCACACGATTACTTCTTTTAGTTTTTCAGTTTCCTTAATTGTAGCACAATTTACTATTTTTAGCAGTTTTTCGGGTCCTAAACTTCGAGAGTTGTTTTGAGGCCCTAAACGATGTTTTTTGGGCATGAATGTTTCGACAAATATGAGTATGTTCCAGACTCAATATTCTTTATCAAAAGTGTATTCCTCGGATAGATCTTTCTAACGATGTATCATGTGCGTCAAACAGATATAGTATGTCAAAGTTACGACCCCGAGAAATTGATGTACCAATTTACCCCAACGGGGCCCATATTCTTGTGTTTCATCTCCTATGGTTAGGTTTTTGGATGCTTAGGGTTTTCCATTTTTTCTCAATAATATATAGGCCTTCGAGCCTCATTGTAACACATATTTCAGAGGCCAGGAGCCGCCACATCTCTTCTCAGAGATAAGGTACCATCACCCTAGCTATTTTATTTTCATTCTCTCTGTAAGCATTTTTCAGTCATTTGTTATTAATGAAATGAAGTCTTATATCCACTGCATCTTTGCGTTTATGTGTATTTATGTATTTCATTGTGTTCCTACATAAATATGGATTGGTGGTATCAGAGTGGTCTGCTCGTTCTCGATCTTTCTTTGCATGTCCCCAATGAGGTCATGGTATAAGGAGTTGGGGCTCGATCTGGTTGAACCTTTGCAAGATCAGCCTCACAAACCCCGACGACCACCCATGGGGGAAGAAAAGAAAGATGAGGGAGCAGGAGATCCTATCAAAATGTTTCTCAAGGAGGCCCTCGAGAAACAAAGGAATGAGATGATGGACAACTTTGCCCAGATTCTTCAACGGATTCCCACTAGCGACACATCGACATCCAACAGCCACTCTGGAGGTGCCACTCCTTTTAAGGTACAAGTAAACTTTGACATTCCAATATTTGTGGGCCAAATAGATGTAGATGTCGTAGATAGATGGTTGAATCTCTTAGAAGGATATTTATCGGTTCATGAATTTTCCGACCGAGAAAGGATTATATTGTCACTCCTTAAATCCGCCCCCCATGTCAAGCGCTGGTGGGAAACCTACTCAGAGAAACAAGGCGAGGGGGAACCCTCTCTATTCTCAGCCACATCCACTTGGATTTCTTTTCGAGATGCCATCAAGGAACAATATTATCCTGTGGGGAGCTATGAGGACAAATACATACAATGGAGTACACTGCGGCAGCAAAGGGACCAAGATGTGCATGAGATGACGAATTTGATTCATACCCTATGCAAAAAGTTGGGTATCTAATATTCAAAGAAACATTTGTTGTTAAAGTATCGCAGTTGTCTACACAGATACATTCAGGAGGAAATGGAGTTCCTCGACATCTCCTCTCTTGGTGTGGCATACTGATATGCTGCCAAGATTGAGCAGAAGTTCAAACAGAAGAAGCGAGACTTTGGGTCTTTGAATTAGAAGCAAGGGAAAGGTACCCCCAAACCGCAAAACAAAGGACCAAGCCAAGGGGGGGCGGCCCAGGACAACCCACCAAATCCACAAGCAAATAACAACACCATGAAGCCAAAAAAGGACATGGGAAAGTGGTGTGAGTTCCATAAGAGCTCCACTCACAACACAAGGGAGTGTTGGGCCAAGCAGTCACTGGTAGCCGATGTAAAGGCTTGTGAATCGGATGCATGCTCCAACTCTGAATCAGAACCCGACAAGGGGAATGATAGGGGGAAGCATATTATCGATGCAGAGCTCAACGCCACCATTTCCACCATGAATATCTAGAAAGAGGAACCAAAATATCCAGAGGAGGCAGAGCGTCTCTTCCATTCCAATATGTGGGTAAAGGGTTCCCCGTTGCAGTTCATTATCGACTGTGGGAACCATAAGAACCTCATCTTAGTAGATTTCGTGGAGAGGCTAGGCTTGTCGACCACATCACACCCACAACCCTACACCATCGGGTGGTTGCACCAAGGATGAGACCTCCGCGTCAGCCAACAATGTCGCCTTCCCTACAACATCAAGCCCTTCACGGACGAGGTATTATGTGACATTTCTCCTCTTAATGTTTCTGATGTATTATTAGGCCAACCGTACTTGTGGAAGCGACATGTTGTGTATGATTCTAGGCCTCATGATGTTATTATCACCTTGGGAAATAAGTTGTATAGGATACTGGAGATAGCACCGCCTACCACCATCTCTTTGGTTACTGCAAAACAGTGCAGTAAGATCATTTCCAAACCAGGAAATTTGTTTTCCTGATGATCCGCCCTTAGGGAAAGAGGAAGACTATGGCCATGACCTCTAGAAAGGGCCCCACTGAATGAAAACAACAGATGGATAAGGTCATGGGGGAGTACGAGGACATCTTCACCTCCCCCGCAGAGGTGCCTCTACACTGCCAGGTCAAGCACCCCATCGATCTGACCCCAGGTGTGTTGCTATCCAATGGACCCATCTATCGACACTCTGTTATGGGGAATGATGAAATCAAGAGGCCGATTCAGGAGCTGTTGCAAAAAGGTCACATCCGACCAAGTTCATCACCCTGTGGGAGCCCGATCGTGTTGGTGCAGAAGAAGGATGGAACTTGGAGACTTTGAATTGATTATCGGGCACTGAACAAGATCACTGTTCGGAATAGGTACCCAATCCCATGAATTTATGACCTTCTGGACCAACCCAAGGGGGAAAAATAATTCAGCAAGATTGACTTGAAGTCGGGGTATCACCAGGTACCAATCGAACCCTCTGATGTGTGGAAGACCATCTTCAAATCCAAGGAGGGCCTTTTCGAATGGTTGGTCATGCCATTCGGGTTGATGAATGCCCTTGAAACCTTTATGAGGCTAATGGACGACGTACTACGACCATTCACCAACTCATTTGTAGTGGTGTACTTGGATGACATTATGATCTTCAACCATACTTGGGAAGACCACCTCCACCACATCCGACAGGTACTCCAAACACTACGGCAACACAAGTTGTGTGCCAATTTGGAGAAATTCACTTTTGGCATGACCCAGGTTTAGTATCTGGGATACATTATTGATGAGCGAGGGGTGCATGTGGATCCAGCAAAGATCCAATTCATTCAGGATTGGCCAGCCCCAACCACCCTAATAGAGCTCCGCATCTTTTTAGGTCTTTCCAATTTCTACCGTAGGTTTGTGTTGGGATTCTCTCATATCACTTGGCCCTTAAGTCAAGTCACCAAGGGAGGAGATAAAGAAAAATTCTTTTGGTCTGAATCTCAATAGATGGCGTTCGGGGAGTTGAAGCATCGCCTCTGTTCTGCACCAGTGCTCACATTACTAGACTTGCAAAAACCATTTGAGATCGAGACAAATGCCTCTGACTATGCCATTGGGGAAGTCCTTACTCAACATGGGCATCCAGTGCCATATCACAGTGAGACACTTTCTGACACAGTCTAGAAGTATCCCACTTATGACAACAAAATGTATTCCATTGTGCTGGCTTGTCGGCAATGGAAGCATTATATTTTGGGAAAGGAAATGGTCATTCACACAGACCACCAACCCCTATAGTTCATACAGACACAAGGGAAGTTGCAGAATGATCTCCATCAGAAGTGGTCCACATACTTGCAACAATTTCATTTGAACATTAAGTACAAGAAAGACAACACCAATAGTGTTGCATACTACCTCAGTTGACCACCCATCGTGGCGATAACCACTGTCCTCAACTCTTGTGGGCACGAGACTTCCAATTGGCTACTTCTCTACACAAGTGATCCAGAATTCGGCCACACATACAATACACTCTTGGAGGGTAAGAAAGTTCCCAATTTTCACCTCCAGGATGCCCTACTTTGTCACCTGGGACACCTTTGTGTTCCTTAAAGAGTGTGTGCCAAGATGATTTGGGAGGCGCACTACAGTCGGGTCGCTGGGAATTTTGGGGTCGAGAAAACCATGGCAGTATTGCAAAAGTATTTCTATTGGACAAACCTTCGACAGGATGTTAGGAAGTACATCAATTTATGCATTGCTTGCACCATTGCCAAACCAACCATCAAGAAGCAAGGCCTTTATACTTCGCTTCCTACCCCCAGTCGACCTTGGGAATCCATTTCTATGGATTACATGTCGAGCCTTCCTTCTACTAAGCATGGCAATGACTGTGTTTTTGTGGTCGTCGACTGATTCTCGAAGATGTCCATTATGATGGCCTGCAAGATGAATATCACAACAGAAGCCACTACTAAACTCTTCTTTGAATGAGTGTGGGTACACTTTGGGATCCCACAAACTATCATTTCATATCGGGACAATAGGTTCCTCAGTACATTTTGGTCTAGCCTCTGGTTGATGCTGGACACCAAGCTCACCAAGTCCACAACTTTCCATCTACAAACTGATGGCCAGACAGAGGTCATCGACCAGATGATTGTACACATTATGCGCATGTACAACTCAAAGCATCCATGCACATGGGATGAGAGCCTCCCCTATGTACAACACAGCTACAACCGGGATCTCCATAGCTCAACCAACCATAGACCTATCCAAGTGGGCTTGGGATTCTAGCCACTATGTCCCATTGAGGTAGCCATGCCATTTGCAGCTACTCGGGCAGATTCATCCCATGTCCAGTCTGAGGCTGATAAGGCAAACAACTTCATTGAGAAAATTTTTCACATCCGCCAATAGTTTCATGACATCTTGGACAGAGCCAATGCTAAGTACAAGCAACGACATGATCAACATTGGGTGCCACACAACTTCTAGGTGGGTGACAAAGTGTGGCTACATTTAAAAAAGGAGTGCCTCGCTGGACCCTACCACAATATTCGCTCGCTCCGATATGGGCCATACACCATCACCAAGGTTGTAGGGGACAATGCCTTTGAGCTCGATATTCTACCATTCCTTGGTTTTCACCCAGTGTTCAATGTGGACCTCCTTCGGCCCTACTTTCCACCTCTACTAGACACATCCAACATGGCAGAACAAATCACACCAATAGAGTTAAACCCAGATTGCATAGAACAAGCCACAACTGATCGAATTATGGACACACAGATCAAGAACACCCGCCAACAGAGGATCTAGCTATATTGAGTTGCCAAAGCAGGCCAACTTCTTCACCAGGGCAAGTGGCTCACCAGGGACAAAGTTCAACAGAAGTTTCCTCATCTCATGGAGGAACTCAACACAATGGGGACCATTGCTTCCTAAGGGGGGAGGACTGATCCAGGTGGATATTGGTGGCCACCCACCTATTCCACTTGGACCCACACCATTATTTCTTTCATTTTTTCAGTTTCCTTAATTGTAGCACAATTTACTATTTTTAGTAGTATTTCGAGTCCTAAACTTCCGGAGCTATTTTGAGGCCCTAAACGATGTTTTTTGGGCATGAATTCTCTAGCAAATAGGAGTCCATTTTGGACTCGATATTCTTTGTCAGCATTGTACTCCTTAGATAGATCTTTCTAATGATGTATCATGTGCGACAAACGGAGATAGTATGCCAAAGTTATGACACCGAGAAATTGATGTACCAATTTACCCCAACGAGGCCCATATTCTGGCGTTTCATCTCCTAGGGTTAGGTTTTTGTATGTTTAGGGTTTTCCATTATTTATCAATAATATATAGGCCTTTGAACCTCATTGTAACATAGATTTCAGAGGCCAGGAGCTGCCACATCTCTTCTCAGAGATAAGCTACTAGTGCCCTAGCTAGTTTATTTCCATTCTGTCTGTAAGCATTTTTTACTCATTTGTTATTAATGAAATGAAGTCTTATCTCCACTACATCTCTGCGTTTATGTGTATTTTTGTATTTCATTGTGTTCCTACATAAATCTGGATCAAGCAGAATGAGACCCTTGTATGCATATGGAAGAAGACCCTAGATGGATTCAAGAAAACTTTTTGCATAGCCTCTCATGTACATCAAAAGCGTGGTGAAAACTTCCTATGATAGAGGAAGTATATTGAAATGGTTTTTCAAAATTCCATGATGATGGATTGAAAATCCATTGAAAACTCCCATGATGATAGAGATGAAGAAGTTGAGAGACTCTCATCCAGTAGACCCATCTCTGTATCAAAAATTGATTGGCTCGTTAATGTATTTGGAAAATACTCAACCATATGACTTCCCTATAGGATGATGATATACATTTGCATGGATCTATTGATTTAGATTGAGTAGGGAGTGTAGGTGACAAAATAAGTGCTACTTGGATATGTTTCAGTTTGAGATTTTCCACGATGTTATGGGCTATCAAGAAACATAATTTTGTTGCACCCAGCACTGCAAAAGCAGAGTATATTACAGTTTGTGATGCTTTTCTGGATGTAGTGCATCTTTGTAAGTTGGTTTCTCAACTGTGTGATTGGTTGTTGAATTCAACCGTGATATATTGTGATGATTAGAGATATGTGAAGCTTTCAAAGAACCTTGTGTTCCATGATAGGTTGAAGCACATTGAGATCAAGAATTATATTCTCCATGATAAACTCCATACGTGAGAAGTGTTTCTTCACTATATCTACACAAATGAGCATATAGTAGATATTTTGGTAAAGCCTCTGTCCAGGATGAAAATATTGTGTACTTAAGGGACAAGATGGGGCTCGTGGAGATGACTTCCTTATTGAAAAAGGAAGAGATTACTCCCATTTTGGGAGGGTGTTATTGGACTAATCGGTAAGTGTGGACACAAACAAATCTCCCTAATTTCACCCCGAAACTAGAACAAAACAAAACAGAATAAAATTTTTTCCCTAAGTTTTAATTATCAAGCATACTAACTAACAAGAGATAAATGACATACCTTTTAATCGTCGTTTTTCCTCACTAGTTTTATCCTTGCACTGTTCCAAGGCTTATGAGATGTTGAACCTATAAAAATACACAAGCCAACGAAGTGAAAGAAACAACGTATACTCAACAAAACCTATGTATGTGATCAAGGAGTCATACAATAAAATATGACCAATTTTATGGGAAATAAATATATTTTTGTATTAGAAATATGAAAAGGAGAATACAACCAATTCCTTGATGTTGTAAGGTCCCTTCCAATACTTCCTTTCTTCTCACAAAATTCTTTCTCCACAGATTCTAATATTACCAATCTATATTGACAAAGCAAAGCTCAAAACCAAAATACAAGCTCCAAAAACTCTAAGCTACAAGACAACTAACGTTCCCCATGAGAACTCCTCCCCTTTTATAGGCTAAAGAGAATAAGGTGAGGAGTTTATGATGATCCCACTAAATCATAAAAGTTAGTAATATCCAAACCAATCAGAGGCCACCTCACCAAATAAGCTTCTCCTTCTAGAAGCATCAAGAAGATGCTCGTTTTTCCCATGTACGAAAATCGTTGCACCCCTATAATTGAGCGGAGTGCAATGACGTCGCAGGCCAAGTTTAGTACAATAAGAGACGATATGGGATTGTCTGACCCCTAACATTAGGTAGGGTGTGATGATTCTTCTTAATATATTTTTTACAAAGGAAAAAAAAACTTCTTCTCTCAGGCAAACTTCTTCTCCCTTCTTCCTTCAGGAATTCGGGCCACAAATCATTTTAAAGACAAAGGATAAGATTACATAATTAACGGTCAAGGGGGTGATGAAAATAATGTGTAATATAGATCTCCCCAATGTATGAAGTTAGAAAAGAGTGATAATTGAAATACTTTGTCGAGCATGTGTAGGGAACAAGCAACACGTCGGTCGAAAACTTGGCAACAAACAAGAAAATACAATACAATAATATACCATCACTGAGGTAGGCATTTCCATACTCATAATGCAAATGAATCAAAACACAAATTCGAACATGCAAAGATCCATGCCAAGTAATATAGGTCATGGCCACCAAACATACATTGTGGATCCATGCCATTATGACTCAAATCTAACATAGCCACCAAAAATACACTGTGGATCTATGTGTTAAAGACTCAAATTTAAACATAGCCATGAGACATACACAGTGGATCTATGAAAAAATACAATATGAATATACTCCAATGCAACCTGAATCTGTCAGAAAAGATTCCGGGTCTTCATCTCCACCACTCTATAGTATGAATCTAACCATGCGAATACATGTGATGAAGTCGAACATGGTAGAAACCACTTGATAACCAGTCATTAGTGTATATCGTTAACAAGTGTGAGGTAAATCACCATTAATGTCAATGACTCCCAAGGTACTCTAGTACAATCCAATGAATGCAAATTAATGAGATGAAGTCGAACACTCAACGAAATATCCTGATCAAGGGTCAATAATGAAAACCCGTTGTCAAAAGTGAGGAAACCTTCAATTGAGGCATGCAAGTTCCAAGGTACTAATTAGTTTCTAAGTGTAATTCCTGGATAATAAGTTGAAGTCAACAAAAAAAGACTCGCCATAGGAAGGCCTTAATGTATCCCCCATAAATGACACGAAACGAGTAAAAATATTTGAGGTAGATCAGAGTAAGAAGTGATTTAGGACTGAATCAGGGATGGTCGACGCAATAGAAATCTTAAGGAATGCAGAAATTGCCGACGTAATAGAAGGATTTCCGGTTTGAAGTTATCTTTGAACATATTGACGACACGACAACTGTCTTGGGGACAATGACTAAATAACAGGGATCATCAACCAAAATGTAATCTTATAAGAGAGTATGATCAAGAGAAAAAAGGATTTTCCAACCTAAACACAAAGACAGTGAAAGGGTGTCATGTTGAAAGGAAACTCTTCCATATAATATAGGTTTTAGATACATTTCTTTCCCAATTTCCCCCCCACCATTTATGGCGAGTACCTCTTTATTTTTACGCAAATCTTGAGGAGGACAACATATTATTGTAATGTAATCTCATCCTTTGGATGAGTCCATCAGAGTATGTTTAGCAAACCCTAGGAAGGAGTGGTTTGGTCCCATATGGGCCTTTCGATGTTTCTTTTACGAGTCCAAATAAAGTAAACTCACTAGTTTTTAATATTTAGAGTCTGAAAAACACTTAAAGAAAACTCCAAACTGTCATTTTTTGTTAAGTGGTCCTATGAGACTGAAAAAGAGATAAACTACTTCTCAACAGACATGATTTCTAATACTTTAACGAGCGTGAAAAGAACAATATCGAACGACAATAGTTTTATGTTTAGAGAGTCTAAAAAGATTTTAAAGGCAACTCCACGGGGTTCATTTTTCATATAACCTTTACGATTCTAAAAAAGTGATAAAGGTATACTTAGTTACATTCTTAGGTACTTACGAGCATGAGAAAGAACAAATACTAAGCTCGGGATTGTTTTCATTTTTATGCAATCTTTAAAACAAAACAAAACTATGCTTAGGATATATTTTATTTTTACACAAGATTAAAAACTAAGAAAAACTATGCTTGGACTTGATTTCATTTTTACATAAGCTTGAACTAGAGAAAACTATGCTTTCAACTTCCCAATGTAGAATACATGGATGGTTGGTACTTAGCCCCCATCTCAAGAAGCTAGGGGATTAACTTCAGCATGAAAGTTAGAGGCTATAAGCATTTCCCCCTAAGCTTCATTTTGTCCAAAAGAACAGGTGGAGGAAAGGAAGCTTCAAATACTATACTTAACAAAGACCTTGACTCAATAAACGAAGGGGAAAAAAATCTAGTTCATTTTTTAATGAGCTTGACACAGGAGAAGAACTATGCTTGTAAGCTTTGTTTCATTTTTTAACAAGGATCTACTGAGATGAGAAACTATCCTCATAGATGGATTCATTTTTTAACGAGCTTGAAATCAAAAAAACATGCTCAAACCTCTCTTCTTGATCATGATTTCCAAGAGAATGATGCTCTGGAAGGAAACCATGTAAGGGACAAAACTCGGTCATGGCTTCCAAGAGATCTTCACTCGATGGAAGAAATGCACTTTGGAGAGAACACATGTCAAGGGCCGCAATAGGGGTGAGTATTTCAGGCTCCAATAGCTCTACCGAAGAGATCACCATGTCAACTACCGGATCCAAGTCAGAAGATATTGAGCTTACAGGGAGAGGCTCATCTGCATCGGAAGTTGAAGGCATGGGAGACAATGCCACATAATTTACTTGTGGTGGGGGAAATATCATTTGCATATAAGAACCATTTAAGGAGTTCATTGAGTTGATAGTCAATTCATGGCCAACGAATGAAAGTTGATCAATAGTCACAATTTTTCCATTGTGAGGGAAGGATATAAAACAAAAAAGAGTGGACATGATAGATTTCATGGCATAGACGTAATATCACCCAAGTAGTAAATAGAAATCCAAGGGGTCTTGGACTACCATAACATGAATAAAGAAAGTTTTCCCACCCAAAGTTATGGGAAAATGAGGAAGGACTCTTAAAGGGTGACGGGTTCTTCTGTTAAAATCTAACATATTCTGCGTAACTGACACAAGTTGAGGATAACCCAAAGATTTCCAAGAAATAGAGAACAAGATACTAATAGACGCACCTTCGTCTATCATCGTTTGAGGAATGTCCTGACCACAAACATGTACTGTAATCTTGAAAGGAAAGTTAGAGGGAAGACGAGATCCAATTAGTGCACCCCAATAAAAAAGGATGGCCTCATTACTTGGAGGGGGTTCTACGAGAGAAGGAGGAATACCCCCGTGCACGGTATATTTTGCATCAACAAGAAAAACATGGGCAATATTGGATTTACTCTCTAGCGGGAGAGTAGGATCGACCGATGACGGGATCAGATCGATCACTTGGGATACCTTCTCCAAGGGGAGAATGGGGTCGATGTGTGGAAACAAATCGATCGCTTGGATTTCACTATCTAAAGGGGGAGTGGGATCAACCAAGGATGGGATTGGATCAAACACTTTGTCAACTAGTTAAACTAAGGACATGATCATATTGACCATATTATCAACTAGATTGATCGATGAAGGGATCAGATTGATCATTCCATCAACTACAAGTGGTTCGAGAGTAAGATTACGATAAGCAACTGGAAGTTGAGGTTGGGAAACAATCATGTCTTGTAGTAATTTTGAGGCTTCATCCATACAAGGGAAATGGTGAGTTTGATGACTCCCTCTGCATAATACACATGGGAGCTTGACTCTACTTTTCTTCTTCACAACGGTATCTTAACTAGTTGACGGGAGGTCATCAACATGTTGTTCAGAGGCTGATGACATGGGTTTACGAGGGTGTGTATACCATAATTATATAACCTTGGATACACCGGGGAAATCCTTAAGAACATGGGTATCCTTACCAATCCTGCAAGGGTACATGGGATTACTGGTTGTTTGGGTGATCTTGACATCATCAACACTCCCAACATGAATAAAAGTAACTGGTTGTTTTCTAACATGTCTGGCAGTGGTTGGAAGCTTGGACCCTTGTTTATTTTTCTTCTTCTTATTCTTCCTTTTATTATTCTTCTTATCCACTGGGTTACTAGCTTCAAAACTTTCACTCGATGAAGAAGATGAAACAGAAGAAGACTTTGCAAGTGGATAAGGTGAAGAAGATCTTACAGGCAAATAAGGTGAAGGATCACCATGAGGTTGATGTTCTTGAGGGAAATTTCTTACAAACAAATCACTTGTTGCATTTGGGATTACCAGAGTGGAAAACAACCATACCGACAATCCAATTGTGAAACCTAGAAGGTTGACGGTAGCGATGTAAGGAGGACCAACATTTTCGTAAGAAGGAAAAACAAAAGGTTCCCCTATCAAAGGGGTTCCTTCATTGGTCAATATGGGAACTGACGCCATTAAACACATATCCAACCTAGAGTCTTCTAGGGAAAAAAAATAGCACATGCTAAAAATCTAGGAAGAAAACAACTAACAAAAACCTTCTTATAATGAACACACTAGTTGGTGATGAAGTCCAACATCACAGGAACAATGTAAGAATGGGTTGAGATAGAGTGGGTGGAAAAGTTACATTGATGTCTTGCTTAACAGACTTATGCCTTGGCGCAAGATCCCACACATAAACATGGATATACCCTCCAAGGAGCCCGAGTGAGTTTGACCAACATCGATTCTAGGTACCATGAAGACTTTCCCCTCCACAGTCACCTCGTGTAAAGACCCTACACAGATAGGTTACTAAGGTTACCAATTACGACAATGATACCTAGGGAAATAATCTTTAGTATGAACCATGCACAAAGGCATGGTATCTAAGCCCTAAAACAACTTGAGAACGTCCCCACGAGATTTTCTTCTCATGTGACCCCCAATAATATGCGCAATTTCTACACTAAGACCAACAAAGCAGGGTGGGTAACTCTGTCAGTCCTAATGTGACCTCGTGAGTGACCCTTGTGTTACAAGGGCTTCCCAAGACAAAATGTAGCAAGTGGATTTAAGTCTCCCTATCACAAGATACTATGTTTGTTTGCAACTTTTGAAAGTTATCTTTCACACCTTTTCCAAAGCCCTACACTCTAAGCTAATGTAGGTTTGCTACTAGAAAATATGAAAATGTCTAATCAATTTTTATAAGCACTTTATATTAGGGTTGTTGTTTACTCAAGAGGAAAATGGCATGTACTAAATGATGTTTTGACCGACTCTAAATAAAGCAAATAAATGAGAATGAAAATATTTCACTTCGATGAAAGCTATATTACGAGAATGACAAAATGTTATCATTCTCATATGCACAATGTCCCAAAATTTTATTAACCTCATCAATATCAATATATTCAAGAAATGATCCAAAGAGACCATACAACAATACATGATTCT
>JZKD02S0748761.1:185394-207595 GCA_000966675.3 Picea glauca | reverse complement strand
TCAAGATTAAAAATGCTAAAAACCATGCAATTTTTCTACTTCAAATGCAAAGATGCCCCTAATCTAATGCAAAGCAATAAATTAAATTTTTTGTTTCAAAGATAGCTAAAATCATATTCAAATTTGTTAAGCAGACTCTAATTAAACCCAACAAATCACCCCAAAACTATATCTAATATCTGGGTAAGAAAAACCATCAAAAATGAATTTTTTTTCACAATCGTCGCAGGTGGTAGACTAACACAGCGCGACGATCCCCGATCATCATAGGCTAGAGAACAATACAGTGATACGATGTCGCACTGTGTCTAATAGGAAGAGTCTGTCATTCCTAAATCATGGCACTGTCTTTCAAAGAAGGATGCGATGTTCAAAATAAAAATGGAAAAAATAAAAAACAAGAAGGTTTTCCAGTGAATTTAATCAGTCAGAGAGTTCATCTGGATCTCCCAATGACTCAGAAAATAGAACCCAAGAAATCAAAGCAAGAAAGCAAGACAAACTAGGGAAAAAATACGTTCACCAGTATGGTCGCCAATTTTCTTATCGGACTCATCAGTAAGTGCGAACACAAGCATATCTCCCTAGTTTCAGCCCGAAACTAGAACAAAACAAGATATAATATAAAACTTTCCCTAAGTTTTAATTATCAAGCATACTAACTAACACGAGATAAATGAAATAAATTTTAATCATTGTTTGTCCTCTCTAGTGTTATCCTCACTTTGTTCCAAGGATTATGGGATGTTGAACCTGTAAAAAGACACAAGACAACGAAGTGAAAGAAACAAGGTATACTCAACAAAACCTATGTATGTGATCAAGAAGTCATACAATAAAATAAGACCAATTTTATGGGAAACAAATATATTGTTGTATTGAAAATAAGAAAAGAAGAATAAAACTGATTCCTTAATGTTGTAAGGTCCCTTCCAACAGTTCCTTACTTCCCACACACTTCTTTCTCCATAAATTTTGAGATCAACAATCTATCTTGACAAAGCAAATCTCAAAACCAACATACAACCTCCAAAAACTCCATGCTACAAAAAAACTAACTTTCCCTATGAGAAATCCTCTCCTTTCAAAGGCTGAAAATGAAAAGGTGAGGAGGTTAGGATGATCCCACTAAATCAAAAAAGGAAGTAGGATCCAAACCGATTGGAGGCCACCTCACCATAGAATATTCTCCTTCTAGAAGCATCGAGAAGATGCTCATTTTTCCTACGTACGAAAATCGTCATACCCCTATAACTAAGCAGAGTGCGACATCGTCATAGGCTGATTTTAGTACAGAAAGAGACAATATGGGACCATCTCACCCCTAACATTAGGTAGGGCGCGACGATCCTCCTTAATAGGAGATTTATAAAGGAAAATACAACTTCTTCTCTTAGGAAAAGTTCTTCTGCCTTCTTCCTTTAGAAATTCAGGCCACCAATCCTTCTAAATACTACGGATAGGTTTACATCATTAATGGTCAGAGGGGTAATGAAAATAATGGATGATAGAGGGAACACTTGTATGTTATTGATTTATGGATAGTCATTTTCTAGTTCATAAAATGGTCCAGGTTGGGAAGTTCCTTTCTAGTCTGGAAAGTGGTTTGGGATTTCTAACCGACATGCAATTTCCAGTTTGGAAAATGGTCCAGATCGGATAATCATTTTCATTATGAAAATGGTCTGATAGATTGTTTATGTACCATAGATAGTGATTCCCCTTGTGGCCAGTGTGGGGGAATGGTCTATGACAATCATTGTTCTTGGAAGTCACTCTGAGTAGTGTTCAAGTAGAATGGTTTGCCTCACCAGGAAGTCATTCTTTCGAAGTTCACAGTTGTGAGAATTTTCGAAGAATGGTCTATTTTGGAGGTTGTGCAGGACAGTCATTCCCCAGGGAAAAATCATTCTTTCTAGTTTGCATTGTAATTAGTGTTGTAGAAAAGGCCCAATTAGGTGAATGGTCTAGGTTAAGCAATTAGGGCGAATAATTCCCTAGGGAAGACTCATTCTCTTGAGGTGGCACTATGATTAGTGCCGAAGGAATGGTCCAGACTTAGAAATCAGGGACAATTATTCTTTTATGCTTGGGAAGAATAGTCCAGATAACCCATGGATGATGTTTTTCTTTCTGAGGGAATATTCTCTTCCATATCTCATAGATGTGAGTGGAATAATCACCCAGATGACTTAGTTTGTAGCATGATTTTGTTATGCAAGTTGATATCAGATGATATGCTTACTGTGGAGAATGTATGTCTCTAGACAATAGTTGTATTCTACTGTGGTTGATGTGTTCCATTGGTTGTGACTATGTGTCACTAGTTAGTAGTTATTTTCTATTAGATGTTGTTGTGTACCACTAGATAGTAGTTATGTACTACTATGGATAGACAAATTTGTGTTCTATTAAATGGAATTGTTCTGATTTCCATGGAGACTACCCATTAGTGTTGGAGATGATTTCCAGTTAGATGGTTAGTTAGTCTGTTGATGGACATGCATTCTCCAAGAATATAATGGTCCATGCATGACTGATTTCTAGTGGAAAAATAGTCTCCATCTGGAGAATGGTCCACGTTGATAGATTGTTGATGTACCATGGACAACTACTCTTCTAGGACATATGTCTGGATTAGAAGAATGGTTTGTATCCTTGAGTTTGCAATATTGACTAGAGTGGAGAGATTAGTACAGGATAGACATTTTCTCTGAGTTTACAGTAGTGTACGGAGGGAAAATGGTCTAGGATAGTCATTCTTCTAGGACATATGTCCATATTAGAAGAATAGTCCTTGAATCCCATGGCAAGGCTTCCATCATCTCTTGGAACAATTATTCTTCTAGAACATATGTTCGGATTAGAAGAATAGTTTTTGCATCAATTTTTGGAGTGAGTGACTTATTCAGCATCATGCTTGATTACTCAGATGTAGTATGACTTCAAGATATGATGCATTTGATGCTATCAGATGATACTGATAGTGATGGTGTTTTTCATAAGTTGATCTACATGATCATGAGATAGACCGTGTGGCTACGATGATGCTATCGATTGAATGGTCTGGTTATGCTCAAGACCATTACCTTTAATACCTCCATATCTTGGAGGGAGTGTTGATATTATGGTATTTGCATGATGTATTGACCTCCAAGTGTAACCTTTGACAAGACTAGAATATTCTGGGAAGCAAGATAAACCCTAAAACGTTGGATAATAACCATAGGAAACAGGTTGACTCAAGGGAATATTTAATATTGAGTTATTAGCCTCCAAAAAGAGAAGTCAACCCAGCCCAGTGAGATATAGTAGTATAAATAGAGGGTGCTAGAGCTCATTTTTCACTCTCACTCTCTGCATAAGTTGGTGGTGCACAAGTTTGGAGAGGAACTGAAACAACAGTTGTTGCAACTGACATTTTGGTTTTGGCTTGGACTTTCTCTTTGTTATGGTTTGGACTTTCTGCTTGGTTTTTGGTTATTCTTTCTTGGTGTGCTACCCTTGGAGAAATGTTCACTAGCCTTGGTTGGTTATTGGTCTACTAGCAAAATTATTATGTCTATCAAGGTTAAGTTTCTCAGGGGTGGCCTTTGTGCCTATGGTTGGGTGACAATATTTCTATATTCTCTATGGAAAAGCGAGCACATCCCTTTATTTCTAACAGATTCGGTATCCAACCACATGAGATAACGAAGAATTAGATATGTTGGAATGAAGAAATAGAGTTTGTTTCATATGATGAACATGAAATTATTGTGTTTCTTGATAGAGGCTATAGTAAAGCACACTCGAGAGGGAGAACCAATCTCAAGAATCAATATTTTAAATAAAGGATCATGTCACTAGAGGTGTCTATTTCTCGCATTGCACTATGAACTAATGATGTTGGATATCCATCCTTGGCAGAGAGTGTGTGTGGTAGTGGAGGATAAAATGGTGTATTTAACCACTCACAACCACCTTCAAGGTCAACCAAATAATATAGATTTATGAAATATGGTGCAACATCACTACATAAGGGTGATGCATATGATAGATCTGAAGGCAATGAAAGAGAAGCATTTGGAGTCACCAATGATGTTGACTATGTTGATGTTTAAATTGGACATGGCACTCAAGTGATGCCTAATTTGTTTATGGAATAGTATCAAGTGATTCTAGGGAAAACAAACTCAATGAAATAAGAAAGGCAATAATTGGTTTCTATTGTTCTTACGCACGACGGATTGGGGCATTAGGTGTTCCAATGGGGATTGGTCCAAAATGCATAAGAGGGAGAGGTAAATAGACACCATGTTTCTTTAGATGTACTATTGGCGAGCCCTAGACAAATGGATGAAGAGAGACAATTAATCATCAAGTACTAGAGCATTGACACAATGCAATGTGGGATCTAATGTGATGTAGAAGATAAAAAAAATAGTTGGAACACATTGTATGCGGAAATAAATAGAACTATGATAGAGCCATTTTTTTTTTATCTAATATGAAAGAAGTAGATAATTTTTTAACAAGTATGGAAGTGTATGGAAAAAATTACTAAGAGGATTGAAAACCTAAGCCACAAGACCAAAGTGAAATGATGTACTATCAACCAATTATATTTATGAATAAGAGAACTACATGTAAGAGAGAAGCTCGCCATAGAACCTGCTAAGAAGCTTATCATAAAACCCCAGAGCCATGAAAAGATAGTGCTAAGGGAGGATGATGAATGTCAAATGACCATAAAATAGTGGTTTACATGAACATGATAATAACAAAAATGAACATGAGGTATAGGCTAACAAAATCAGGGATTGTAATATAAAATGCAAGCGAAAATACCTAGAAGATCTAAACTTAGCCCATCATGATGCCACTGATGGCATGCACTATGGTGAGTGAGTGTGTATCTAGAATATTAGTAGGACTAAAAAGAATATGTGCTAATAAAGAGAGTAGCTACGGGGTGGATATGATCATTGAGTAGAAAATTTTAGATCAAAGATTTTATTAAAAATATTTTATCAACATATTCTTCCTATACAATCATAAAATTTGATTCTAATCATGACGTAATGGCTAAATGGAAAGTAATCACGCAAACGATTAAATAGAAAGTAAAGTAATCATAGAACTTTAATCGATTGAAAATAGAGTTACTATGCACGACATATCAATATTTTATTTTTTTTAATTTATTTATTTGTATTGTTGAAATGGTTATGTTACCGTTCAACATTGGAGCAGTGGTTGTGGGAGTAGGATGATATCACAGCGATATTGGGGAAGAATAAGATTAATACCTTATACTATAAAGTTAATTTAGTTTTTTTTTTTTTATAAAGTGCTTGGCTTTAATTTTGGAAGTTACAATTTCAAGAGTGGTGTAATTTTGTGGGTAACCATAAAATAAACTAGATTTTCCTTTTTAAGATTTAATTTGGAATGTTTTTTTTTTTTAGGTAAACCACAAAGGGATATCATTTTTCCTCAAGATTGATTTCTTTTTTTTTAAGATTTAATTTGGAATGTTTTTTAGGTAAACCACAAAGGTGCTAGGCAAATGAAGCAAAATAGAGAGTAAAAGCCAAGACAATGCCACCAACACTTCATAAATAGATTGCATGGATGTGCATTAACATAGCATGTTTCCAACAATCTCCACCTTGACAACAATTTACTTGATATATCATGCCTTTAATTAATTCATCACTTTTTATGCAAGCCTTAATTAATTCATCACTTTATATGGGGGTAGTGTTATCATGTCCTGAGAAGATAAACTTATAGTTGTTCCCACTAAGCGATTAATTCAAGAAGTGTTATAAGGCAGGTCTAGTGATTCACTTTATATGCAATCCAAGAGACTCCAAACACCATCCCCGCCCCAACACTTAGTGAATACCAACTGTATGTGAAATACTTACCATTTCTCCATTACAATCATCAAACTTCCTACTAACATATAATACTTAAGAAATATGTACCATTTTGTTCTCCATAAATGTTTGTGTTCTCAATAATTAGATGCCATCACACAAATAACGATGATTTTGAAGATCAACATTCTGAAAAGAAGGTAAATGTGGTAACCACTACCCTACCTGAGCCTAGGTACCTTCCCTCCTCTGTTTCTATGAAAATCATGGAAAAAGTAGCTTAATTGATGGTGGTTCCTGCCCCAACATCATGTCCAAAGTGATTATGGAGCAGTTTGGTCTCACTTGTATAAGTGAAGCCAGGAATATGCTCACTTGAAACAAGAAAGTGCAACCAGCCATTGGTTAGATTATGGATCTCACCATGGTCTTGTGTTCTCAACTAAAAAGTATCTCACCCTGGTCATCTGTTCTCAACAAAAAAGATCTTTGTGATGTAAGGTTACGTGACGTCGGTCTTATCTGGTAATGCCGGCCTGCTTTATTTGATCCTACACCGACTTGGGAGAAGCAACCTTTCAACTTAAATAAAATCTTTTGAGCGTCTCCTTTTATTGACCAGTCGTAATTTGCTACGTAAAATCAAGTCATGGATAAAGTAAATCAAGAATAATTATATTACGAAAGAGGCTTAGAGCTGTCAAAGCTAATTGCTACAAGATAAGTCATGGTTCTGCCTCTCCACATAAGCGGAAGTCTCCCATCCATTCAATTAAATATTGATATTATCAAGATAGAGATTCGATTGAAGTCCGCGAGGATTGGGACCAAGATCGCGTTTTTTACTTGTAAATATGGGAATCTACCTTTGTGTTCCCATGTGAATTTATGCTTATATAACTATTTGTGTAGAAGCAATACATACAGAGAGAGAAAGGGTAGATCAGATCATCGGGAAGAAGAGGAGGGCTTGCTGTGTTTCGCGCGCAGACGAGATGGCACAGTCCTTATTTATCCTCTTTACTCACTCAGTTTCATATGAATCAGTGAGAGATGTAAGAGGGCTGTGTCATCTCGCTGTGCATGAAACCTACTGTTCCTATGTATATATATCGAATGTTATTATTATTATTTCTAATAACGATCTTGAGGGACCCATCTTCAGTGCTGCTAACATTTCTCACTACTTTGGATTATCAATGAATAACTTTTCTGTGAACTTGTTTAATTTTCATGTTGGATATTCTTACTTCAAGTTCTTCCTCTCAGTTGAATAAATGAAGTCTGTGGTAGTTGTGAAGCTTGATTTTCATATTGCAGGTAATTTAAATGATTACCAATTCTAGTCATATTGAATCATCGGTATTCGTTATTCTCAGTTGTTTTACAGTTACGACTGCGTGCTACAAACATCTGACTTTCTTTATAAGCTAATGTTTCTTAGCATTCAAAATTGTAATTTGATTCTATGGAATTCGAGATTCAAAATCAGCACAACAATAAATAGGTGGTCCAGTTATTTCAGGTTCAATTCTTCGGCATGTAAGAGGCACACATGCACAACTATTAACAGCAGGGAAAATGGAATGGAGTACATAATCTGAATACCTAGGTAACTGTCTCTATGTTCTATGTTTTATTGACTCTATTTGTTAATCCCGTATGGCTTTTATCATATAATCTTTATGTTTTATTGTCTCTATTTGTTAGCTTTGATCTTTTAAATACAGTCTTTGCAGGCCTGAGTTGGATGCGTTGAGAAAGTAACTCAATTTACATCAACTTTGGTTGTTCCAGTAGTGATGGCATACAAAATCTCCTTTTCTATTCACCAAGGAGAAAAGGAAATGGTAGAGAAAGACGAGAAAAAAACTCATTGATTATATAATGGTAGGAAAAGACGAGAAAATTGTTTAGATAATAATTGATTCATACAATGTTAACATATGGCGTTGCTTTTCTTTTTACTGTATTGACAAGATTAAGATGCAAAAACGCATCATTAGTATGGAATACAACTCTTCATGCTTTTATTGTATCATAAATCCGATAATGAAAGAGCAGATACAGTTTTACGGGAGATCTACCTTTTCAAAATACTTGGTTATGGTTATTGATTCCATTTTAGTTACAAAATTTACAGATTTCCAAATACTATTAATAACTTTTTCTTTTCAAGAATTTACTAATACTATTAATAACTTTTGAAGAAGTTCAGATTTCCAAATACACTATTTTAGATGTGTACCACCTGCCTTTTGGTTTTGGCTAATCAAGGAGATAATAGTAACTCACTTTCATTAGTTCCTTAATGAAAATGGGTTGAGAATTTGTTTGATAAGTAGAGATAATAGTCACTCAGTTTCATTAACTCAATTGTTAGTTTGTGCATAATGATGGACAATCCAATAAAGAGTGGTTATTTGCAGTCATTGTAATTCCATCTTATCTATATTAAGTATAGATATGTTTCACATTTCTCTTATATAATATTAAGCATATGTTTCACATATATCACATCTTTTTCATATTGGGTTTTAAAATTCATTTTTTTTGTTTTGTTTAGATCCTTTGTTTATATAACATTAAGGACATGTTTAACATATATCACATTTTTTTCATATTGGGTTTTAAAATCCACTTGCTTGGTTTTGTTTAGATGTTTTGTTTTAAAGATCCACTTATTTACTTTGAATTTATTGATAGATAGATAGGATGAGTTCAAGAAATTATATCAATTGGATGTTAGTGTTATTAGGAATTTTTCTAATTATATACTATTAGGTGTGAAATAGGGCATATTAATCTACACCAATTAGAATTCTAAGAATTTTATTGAAACAATCTTTAAATACTAATTTAAATAAATAATTATTAAAATCAACATACAAGTTCTAAATATATAACACTCATATTAAGCCCATAATATGTTTGAAATAATTGTAATTTATATTCTTGTTTTGATAATAATAACATTTATTTTCATCATATTATTTTTACATATTTTTAATATTTTTCATATTCTATCAAAAATTAGAAGTTTACAAAAATAATGAAAATTATAAAGTAAACTCTCGTTGAATTTTAATTGAAAAAAGGGAGTTTAGATAATATCTATCTTCTATATAATGTTTAATTCTTCGAGATGTTAACAACAACAACAAAAAATGGGAGTTTAGATAATATCTATCTTCTATGATTTAGTGTGCATTTCTTAGCCGTGTAACTCTTTGTTCTATCTTCATATAAACTACTCGATATTTTAAATACAGTGTATCCAGGCTTCATTTATCTTCATTGATAAATGACGGAAAAAAAGTTTTTCACAAAGTCAAAATTATGCAATATAATTTCCATGGAGTCTAGGGGAACGTGTCTTTATTTTCTTACATACCGTGAATAACCTAGGGTATTAGGCCTAGTGCTTTATGGAGTAGTGCACCCTTATGAAAAGGCATGGTCTTTGAGATGTGTGTCATTTGGCACATGAAATCCTCTCAATTTTAAATTATAAGTTTTATTGTTTTGCTTTTCATTTTAGAATGAGGATGTTTAATTGTTTAAGGAGAATTCATAATTTGTGGTTTTTAAATTGTCTTTATCAATGCATAAATGAATTTGGTATCTTGAAAAAATTCTCGAAAACTAAGATTATATAGGCTTAGCCACTCAAATATGCAAATCGAACGATTTCTCACAATTAAAGAGATTTTGGGCACAATTAAAAATATAATATCACAATTAAAGAGATTTTGGGCACAATTAAAAATATAATATCGCAAAAAAGAGTTAGACTATGGCTTTTGGAATGGATCTAGCATAGGAAAAATGTAGCAAGAAACAACCATCAATGTTGAGTGTTGATCTATAAAAAGAGTTGGAGATATATAGAGACTAGTGTTGAGTGTTGATCCGCAGGAAGAGTTGGAGATATATGGAGATTTGTACTATTGTTGTAAATTTAGAGGTTGATGTAACTTTTGTAATGGGGAGTTTCCCGTGTTTAGTGACTTGTGGTTGTAATTGTTGAAAACAGGTTTCTCCCAAAATTGCAGCGTTGTACTAGAAAAAGTATTCTATGCATGTGGAGAGAGATATTTAATGATGAAAATAGACATGTGAAAAACATTATCTAGAGATGTCGTGAAAATAATGGAGAATTTGAGAAATAAAGGGGTATACTATAGACTTCATTGACTAGTTATGTAACTAAAGAGTTGATTGATGTTAAAGATTCCATATGCATATACGAGTAAAATGTAATACAGGAATTATGGGTATATTGATATAGGGAAATGGGTTCCCTCATTGATATCATAGGTTTGTTATGCCTTCATTGTGTGGAAAACCTTTATTAGGTATAATTACCATCTCTTTGCATTTCATAGATGAATTCTCAGTTGTGGTGGGCTCTTGTGATTCTTGTTGAGATGAAAAATTAATCCATGTTTTTCAAATCATGTAGTTAGTCGGGCAATTGGAATGAGTTGGAGATAAGAAAGGAGAACTATTAATCACATGTTGACTTGCGAAAAGACAAAAATTGAGGCAAGTGTGTGAAAAGAACTAGAGAGGAGAGGTTCCTCAAAGGATCCACCCTTTGAAGAAAATGTGTTTGGATATAACAATTGTGGAACATGTAATCCATAACAAGGGTTTTGTTTCTTACCAAGGATAGTTTGCTCGTATAAACCACATCAAGAGGAAAACTATTGTGGGAAAGAGAAAAAAAATTATAATTTCCTAAAAAACACCCCAATGAACCAATTCCTTCCAAATAACATTACTCTCGGTACTCAACACAACCAAAAAGAATATTGGTCTCTTTAAATGATATATTGGAGGGAATATTGATGCAAATGTGGTAGGGATAATATTTGTATAAGAAGCCTTAGGAAATATATATCAAATAATTCATTGAATTTGTTTATTGTGCCACACTAATTGGATTTCCTGAATATTCCTTAGTTGGGTTTCAAGCCACAATAGTCATGGATATGGAGCAAGAGGAGTGATAAGACAATGGTTTTCAACTACAATTTGATGTATGTCAAGGAAATGCTTTGAGCATAATACAAATATAAGCATTGTAAACCATTGCAATCATTAATAGGATATTGCTATATGTGATGGTCAGTTAGAACTAATATAGTCAATACCTAAATCCTTATCGATCCACATATAGTAGAGCGATGAAATTTATTGATCAAGGAAAATCCTAAATGCTCAAGGAGATCCAAAAGGATCCAAAAATGCTCAAAACATTTTCTTCGAATTTTTTTTTTTAAATGATTCCATTTCATAGAGCTCGACGATATATTTTGAACAAAACACAAATTTCCTCAAATGGACATCATATGAGAACGTTATAATTGTTTAATTTTTGGAAAAAATAGGCAAAATAGGGGTGCCAGGTGCTACACTGCATAAGTTGTATGAGAATGTTATGTTCGTTTAATGTTCGGAAAAAATAGGAAAAATGGGGGTTCCATGTGGTAGGTCCACAGGATTCCACATGGCCATCCATACAATTGATAGGATGACATCATGATGGCATCAACAAGAAAATATGGTATTACAGGAGGCTACCACTTGTCACTCATTTTTTTTTTCATTTTTGGACACCCATGTGGACCAATAAAAATGTGCCATGTGTCATCTATACTTATGCAATGGAATCCATACGATGATGTGGAAAGTGATAATTGCATTCAACATTTGTATGCTAATGTGGAAATGACCGGGAACTGACATGGAAGAATGCTCACATAGGCAGGTGATTGTGCATATAGATGGTCCAACCAAAGAGTGCCCTGTGGCACTCTCTGATTGGCCAATAATGTCCAGGGGAGAATAAAATTGGTTCCTCATGTGAATCAAACCCATGATATTCAAGGGAATATTCCTGGAATATTCCAACAATTGAACAAATATGTTCCTACCAATATGCCATAAGTTATGCTTGTTATAACAACTAACAATATATTATTTAAAGTGTACCAAAGTAGGTTGCGTATATAGGGCTATGGTTATGCTTCCCACGACTATTTAAACCTAGCTCTGAATAGTGTATCATGCCACGGTTGGAATGTATGCCATATAATTTTGTGCCAAGTGCATATTGCATCATTTTACGTGCAAGAGGTGCTCATAGTTTTGTTTGCCTCATTGTGCATGCTATTGAGTTCCTTGAGAGAAGTATAGAGTGTTTATACTCATTTTTCTCATAATTTCAGAGGAATCTGATGGTGATGTTTATTTTGTGTAAAATTTCTATGTATGAAAAGTATTAGTTCAATTTGTCATGTATGAGACATACTCTCGTTATGCATGCAAAAGGGGTTTTTTAGCCACATGTTCATAACATAGTCGGTTTTATACTCATTTTTCACATAATTTTGTGAGGAATATAGTAATGACCTCTCTTTCTACGATTGAGTGACATAATTGAAGGGTGTCTTCAAAAAATTGGTATTTGTAAGTCCATTCATTGTGATTTTTGCACTTGAGCATTAATTGAGTGGTCTCACTGATTGAAAAAGGACTCGGAGATTGTAACAAACCTTCTCATTACGACAACAAACCTCTCATAGCAAGTCCAGTAATTTTTTTGTGTGTGTGCGTGTGTACAAGGATAATAAAGACAATATACTCTGCATCGCAACACAATGATGATTCATGACACATGTAGTTGCAATAACAACATACATATCTATGATGTACATGAAGCATGAGCAAGCAGTGAACGATAAGCAACTGACAAAATAAATAAGACTGACTACCCACACTTCCTACCCTGCAATGGTTAGGACCTCCAAGACATATAAGCAACGCTCAAGCCCAGGTTTCCATCGATTTTAACCATTTAAGCACTCAGGCTGGTGACTATTCTGAGTAACATGGAGGTGTCTACATCCCGCCCGACTCAACAGACCAAGCCTACTAAGATAAGGACAATCATCCTGGAAACACAACTATAAATGCACAGGTAGTTAGAACCCTTACTATAAGCAACCAAGCACATCAAAGTTTACATAATCAAGTGTAACCCTTTACTTATAATAAACATTGACACCCTCCACGCGTAGCCCTGATGTGCAACTGGTCTCAAACTGACATCTAAATCCAATTTCATCCCAACGCATTTTACTGGTTATTCACCTTAAATAAGAATAACTAAATAACATTGAAAGCTACTGTTAGAAAATGAATACGGTTTCTGTCAGAGGTTAAGCATGCTCAACCATTGATGCACACAGATATCAACATTGCTAATTCCATCCACATTAATGGTTAATGCTAAAACGGTAAGGGAGGGACGTGCTACAGGAAAAATAAGGGGGTTGTTAAGACGCATTCATCAGTTGATGGGAAATGCTGTGCACAATGCTCCAGAGGAAACCACCTGGCCGCCATTATTGAAAGGAGGGATCGCTGGGCAAGCACCAGACAGGATTGTCATTGTCGAATTAGTAAAAGAAAAGGGAATTCAATGTGCAATCGCACCAGAAGGAGACTATAATGTGAATCAAGGAATGTAACTCATTGTGGCTGCCGGTTGAAATAAGGCTATTCAATGGTTCAAAGCTTAATTGAATCGATGCTATTCTGTTGGGATCTGAGGTGGAGAAGGCCAAAAAGACAACACTAACCACAATCGATCAGAGTCAAGGCTTAATCGATAGATCATAGTTCTAAATGAATTGCTGTTGAGTGCCAGGATTATATGTACTCGCCAACATACCAGAGAAAGGATTGTCATTTTCAATATAAATATGAATTCTCCATTGAAATATAAAATCTAGATTCTCCATTTGAAAAATATAGCATATAGATTGTCACTTAAAATACAACATCGCTGACAACAAGAAAAGCACAGTCAGGGAAGTCAAACTCGGTCTAGGAGCGAAGTAACCAATTATAACTCGCCAGTTAATTCAGCCAACAAAATTTAAAAGGGATGCAGAGCACGGGAAGGGCACGACTGCCACCATTCATTTTCAAAGAACACTAGATTCGCCTATTAAGTAATACATATTTAAAGAATGAGATTGTAGGTCGGGAGTAAAAATAATCACATTTTAATTCACCAGGAATGAAATAATCACATTTTAATTTGCCAGGAAATGAAATAATCACATTTTAATTTGCTAGGAAATGTATCAGAGTAAACTTAAAATTTGCCAAAAATCATCAATATAGAGTTAAATTATCCTTGCATACATAAGACGAAGTCGAAAATGTAAATCAAAGAGCATGGTGAGAGCAGCGCAAGGGTCACAGTCAAACACCACAGGGAGATCAATCAACCAATCAATCAACCAGGTTATAAAATTTTCAGTCATAAAACTACACAGACAGTTTACATGCTCAATACACCTGCAGATCTTAAACATACATCCTACAACATTCTATTAATCAACAGAAATGCGTATTGTTGCCTGTTCGCCTGCTCTGAGTGTCGTCAGCGCGCTTTGTGCCGCTCCCGCTCGTCGACCGTCGAGACCTCACCGGTACCTCCCAGCCAATGCTAGGGGTACCTTGATTCCCCCTTATCCTCCCGAGACGCAAAGGAGCCACACACTATCCAGATGGTATGTCTAGCTCCCAGCTCACCTTGCAAGGTCGAGCTACCACTCCTCTCTGAGCTGGGAAATCCCAACTCCCACAAGTAAATCAGTCAAGTCACTATTCCGGAAGCATAATGTTACGCTAACAGCCAATCCCCTCCTTCCTTCTCCTTCCTCTCTTTTATAGAGTTTTAGAACTTCCAATCTTTCCCTAAATCTCATTTAATTTAAGTTTTAATAAAAATCTTCTAAAAATTCTCCTTCGTACAAGTGTCACCCATCCCCCACGTTTCTCCATTAATTATTTTCTTTAATTAATTAATTGTCTTATTTCCCTCACCCACCTAGAGTTACTCCTAAATTTACTCCTAGGTGTCCCTAGATTCCCTTACAGGTTTTAAAGGCTTTCCCTATTATGAAGTTGCTAATTTAGTTCCAATTAGAAGGTTCTTAAATGCAGATTCTTTACTAAGTTGACCTCCCGCTTTTTACCATAAGTTCCCCTCTTTCCCTTTTTATGTTACATCCTTTCCTTAGTTTTCTAATTCTTATATTTCCTTCTTTCTCCTTTTTATTAGAGCTAGAAATGACAGTTGTGCAATTTAACCTTTCTTTCCTTTTATTATAAATTAGTATCCTTTTTTTTTTTACTAACAAAAGTTAAAATAATTAATTTCTTCTTTACATTTAATATCCACCGATTGTATTTAAATTCTTACTCTCTTCAATTTACACACAAATTTATGAAGACCAAAATTATTACTCAAGTGGTTTTTAGTTTAACTTTTTATTATTTTATTTTTATAAAGATATTTTCTTAAGGGTAGACAAAATTTTACCCCTAACGAATTTTTAGACATAGGACTTAGATTTTGAACTGGGCGACATTTAATTAGGGGAGTTGTTTTAAAATTTCTTAATGTGTTAATTGTCTTAGGGCCAACTGGGTTCGTTCCTTTATCATCCTCAACGCGACGTGCCCTTCAGGACGCACTACGTGCTCCAAGGGTGCCACTCGCCTCTTTTGTTTCTTTGCGCGATGTCACCTTTAAGACGCACTACGTGCTCCAAGGGTGCCACTCACCTCTTGACTGATTGGTAGACATCAATAACCCCTGGAGTCAACACTCCGCCAGGTGAACTTGTGAGAGACTAAGGGTTTCTAAGGAATAAGGGACCTGCCTTATTGCATTCCCCTTAGAATCATCGTGAGAAACTATCACGGTCTACCTTCACGACATTGTGGGTCCTCTTGAACTAGGTAATCGTTAACCTACAGTTCAAGCCACGGTGGGAGTGCTAGTAGGCTGTGGAAGGGTTGTTGTCCACACCTCTCCCTCAACCTCTCTGGTAGTTGTATGTGGCCCCCTTACTCCATATGTGAGTCTAGTCAGAAAGCTATTGTCAGCCTGCATCATCAACAAATCATGTCAGAACATATCCACATCGTATCATCTAATCAAATGTACAAATATCACAGTAAATCAATCAAACCCCAATAGAACACTCCCTGACTTGATCTGGAGTCCAAGGGGTTCCATCAATGCCTCTGCATCCTCAAGGTCCAAAACCCTGCACACTCAATAAAACCGAGTCAATAGCACCTATCTATGTCAATGCAGTAAAACATCAAGTCATCTACCATAACTCATCATAATCAAAGTCAAATGTTTTAATATCATAATAATCCGGATCACTTGCGAGCAAGTGTCCTCAAAGAATAAGTTCGCTCAGTGCACTAGAGCAGGATGTTAAATACACCCCCCTCTTGGTCTAAACTTCATCTCGAAGTTTCTCAGTATAAATGTTGAAATAAGTGTATCCACTGTCATATGTCTATCTATCAAACAAAAATGGAAACTGTTGGCGCATATCATATGCGTCGTCCTAGGTCATCGAGTGCGGACTATGATGGTCCCACTAGACCTTGACCTGATCTACAATTCAACGTCGTAACTGTCGAATGCGATGATCTAAGATGCGGACTAGCTCAGCCCTGAGCGCTCCCTCATTCGATACCTGCAAGGAACTCATGTCAATAATATGTGTAGGAAAAATAGATACATGAAAAACATCATGCATACGCCTCAAAGAATCTAGCAAGGCTAGTCGATAGGCCACAAGCCCCTTTCTCTTCATAATCTCGAAGGGTCCCACGAACCTAGGAGGGAGTTTAGCTCCCTTCCCAAACTTGGTCGAACTCTTATGTAGTTTAACCCACAAGAAGACTGGATCACCGACCTCGTAACTATGGTCGACACGGTGTGCATTGGCATAACTCTTCTGTCGATCTTGCGCTTCTTTAATCCTTTGTCTTATTGTTTTCATTTGCTCTTCCATTTCTTGGATCGCTTCTGGTCCCACCAGGACCCTATCCTCAAGTCAATCCCAACTCAAGGGTGTATGACACGGTCTCCCGTAAAGAAACTCAAAAGGAGCCATCTTAATGGTGCTCTGGTAACTGTTGTTGTAAGCGAACTCCACTAGTGGCAAGAATTCTTCCCAATGCTTTTGTTGGTCCATCACGTACATGCGCAACATGTCCTCCAAGATTTGGTTCGTTCATTCAGTTTGTCCATCAGTCTCCGGGTGATATGCAGTACTAAATTTAAGTTGACTTCCCAAGGCCTCTTGGAAGATCGTCCAAAATCGTCCAGTAAACACCGATCCTCGATCGGATATAATCCTCTTAGGCATGCCATGCAACCTCACAATCTATCTGATGAAACTCTAGCAATGTCAGGTGCCTGATACGTCGTACGCACAAGAATAAAGTGAGAACTCTTCATCAGAGTGTCTAATACTATGAAAATCGAGTCATGTCTCCTTGGCGTCAGTGGCAATCCAACAATAAAATATGTTAGCACTTGGTAAATTTCCTAGAGGTTGAAAAAGAAGAAATCTACAAAGGTAACTTTATCCAGCCACTTTTAAAGTTGGGATCTATCCCTTCCAGCTTCGGAGAGGGATCTCTCTATATGATTTAGCTTTGTTTATAACTTTAGATGTTAGGCTAGGTAAAAAGATAGGTAGGTTTTGTTGTCAAAGTGTTTTTAAATTGGTTGAGACAGTCTACACATCCATTGGGATATGGGGTCTGTATTTAAATAAATATGAAATACAACCATAAATGATAAAGAAGACTTTCACAGAGAGAGATAATATACTCAGTGGATCTTTTAATAGCTTAAATGATGGACAGAAGAAAATATGAAAAAGATAAATTCAACTAAGAAGCAATTAAGAATTTCTTAATTGAAAACATCAGAAGATAAACATTCAAAATATTTAAATTTGGAAACAGGGTATCCAAGATAAATCCTGCAACATACGTTACTCTTAAAGATTAGTTTCAGAAAACAATATGATCACAAAGCAAGAATAACATTTAACTTAGAGAACAAACATCACCAGTGAATACACGCAAGAATCCTGTAAAAGTGCCTCCTTTTCATTAATGGCAGATCTCTTCAAAAATTGTTACAGTTTGATAGCTTCAGGGTGTAAAGATCAACAACCCTCAATACTTCGAAAGGTGAAGTATTTATAATTCAAATTACAAACGTTCCTGTCATTACTGATCAGGACGTGCTCATTCTATTTTTAGTCTAACTAATTTAACTAATCAAAACTGCTTGATGACTTGGTGTAACTGCTTGTTGAATTCTGGGGTAGGCCGTTGGCGAGGTTTCTGCACAACCTCTTCTGACTGGACAGGTGATTGGACCTGGACAACTCATCTGCTAATCGATCAGATCACAGACTTCCTCCCATCTGAGATGACTAGGCAGAGTGACTTTGAGCAATCTCTGATACACTTCGTCCATTTCCGTATATTTGGCAAATGTGGGCTTGGTGAGGAATATGTATCGAATCTCGTGCTAGATGCTGATGTCAAATTGAATAGCGTCCAGGAATTCTTTGCCAATGATGCTCCCTTTTACGTCGATGAACTTTGAACTGTCCTTAGACACTTCAAACAGTCTCTTTTTGTAATCTGGGAGTGTCATTAGTTTATCATTAATAACCTTAAGACCGGGGAGACCTTTCTTCTAGAGAGCCTCGATCTTGTTGAAGAATTTTTGTACCCCTAGGTCCATGGTATGAACCTTTTCTTCTAGTTGAAGCATTAATCCTCTTTTGGTACAAACTCTTTTGACCTCAAGGATGGTCTCTGTTCTATCTTCGATCTTCAACTCTTTTAACTCTTCTCTGTTCTTAGAGTTTAGGAATTTGATGATCTCATTTTCCTTAGTTGGTCTATATCCCAATTCTACTCTGATCTTTTCAATGGCTTGTTTACTTCTCTGGACCAACTTGTTCTGCTCAAATATGATTTGGATCATGGGCCAGATTTCATTTATGGACTTTGTGATATTTATCCATACATTCTCTTTGACCTCAGCCAAAGTCTTCCCTGCCACTGTTTTCTTTTGGAGCTGCTATAGTTCCTTCTTGAGATGCTCAGTCACCTGCTTTTCTTTCGAGAGACTGATTTGAAAAGAATCTTTGAGTTCCTGGAGGTTCTCAACTTCTTTCTTAAGCCTGCTGATTTCTGTCTCTTGTAGGTTCATCTTTTCCATGGATTTTGTGAGATCGGTTGTCCCCTCTTGTGGTGTCACTGGTGTTGCAGATGGGATTGTTGTTACTGTTGTTGTGCTTGTCCCTGAGATTGGGATGGCAGTCAATGGAATGGATTCCATCAACTTCAGATTCTCTTTCTCCTTTAACAGTTTCTCCATCTCTGCTTCCATTTCTTTGAGCTGGGTGTTCTGCTCCATGAGAAGCTTGAGCATTTCGTCTTTCTCGCCTTCTTTTTCTGCTATGTCCTTCGCCTGTGAGTCCTCTAAGGGCAGGAGTTTCATTTGTTTTCTTAAAGCGGCGATGTATGCATTTTTCTTCTTTATCATTTCCTCTGCATCTTTGACATTTGAGGGGTCATAGCCAATCTTGAGGACCAGCTCCTCCAAATTTTTGATTCTGTTGTCTTTTGCGAAGGATGATATCTTCTCCAGATTTAGTTGTGTCTGAGCATTGTTCAATGATACCTGAAATTGTGCTGCAAAAGCTGAAGCATGTGCCAATGTATGGAAAACCATCTCCCCTGTTTGTTTGTGCAGATCCATTTGATCTGTTGGGTGCACGTCCTTCGTCTGGAACTCGAAGGTGGCCCTCTTGTAGTCTGTGATTACCTTTGGGTCTGGTACCTGCGCCTGGAGGAAATCCATGTGCATCCTACCCTTCTCTGTGTAAAAAGCAGACAACAGCCTGTGCTGCGCAATTGACGTTTGCTTTCGAAATTGAGCATAGGTACTACTGGTGAGACTCTGATTCTTTTTCTTAATCATCTCGTACTTCTCGAAGATGCTCAATTTTGGCCCAGTCTTGCTCAGCTGAGTGTCTATGGGGGAGCCTGAGGATTTCTTCGGTTCTACTGGGGTGATTTCCTTATGAATTACCGTCCCGAAGGGTGGAATGACAAATTTGACCACTATGGTAGGCGGGACTTCTATTTGTCCGGCTGGACCAGGAACTGTGGTGATATTGGGTCTCTTTGTGTGCAACTAGAACTCTTCGGACGACACCTCCGTGACAGGCGGAGATGATTCTTGTCGGGGCCTTTTTTCCTTAGGGACCTGTGGCATGGAAGTTGGAAGTACAGTGGTTGGGGGAACCTGCTATTCCACTTTGACCAAGGTGTCAGGCATCCACACTGTCTGATTGGCAAATTTTTCAATCTCGGGCTTGGACTCATGAACATACGGGATGTTTTTATTTTTCACCCGCATTTTTGAAATAATCCCACATGGATCATAGTGACATGGGAAACTCGTAAATAATTTCATTTCTTTCAACATTCTGTCAGCTTCTTCCCCGGTGCCTTGACTGTTGCAGATGAAGGAGCCAATCTTCCCCTTGATTCGAAGTTGTTGTTTCTTCTTCAAAGATACGGAATGAATGTCATCTGAATTCATGATCTGCCTTATGTATTCTAAAGCAAAGATTCTTACCGGCACATATTTGGGCAGCTTGTAAGGAGCCAACTCGCACCCAAATACTCTGATCTCGGTGTGGTT
Organism: Picea glauca; assembly: GCA_000966675.3. Classification (NCBI taxonomy): domain Eukaryota; kingdom Viridiplantae; phylum Streptophyta; class Pinopsida; order Pinales; family Pinaceae; genus Picea; species Picea glauca. Next base: position 187,081 of record JZKD02S0748761.1, on the reverse strand, counting down.
TTGATATAGATACCAATCTCTGGTATTTGAGCTGTCCGAGAGATGCAGAATTATTTGGACTTCGTCGTTTATTCTAGGCTCAGGCCTACCGCTCAACATGCTTACCACCGGGTGGTAAAATAGATCGATGAAAGCCTTGAAGCTATACTCTGTGGAGTTTTGCTTCAGCAAAGAGGTCCATGCTATGACTGGCTGAGGCCTTCCATCTGCGTCCATCTTCTGCATGGAGAAACTGAATTTATCTGCATGAAAATAAACAAACATGTACGCCAATATAGATGAGTATCTGAACATGCCTTATGTACCAAAATTCATGAACTTTTCGTGAATATTGTCGGCCAAGAAGGTGTTGTAACCAAACTGTGTTGTGGGTTTTTCATCATTAGAGAAAATGGATAGAAAAATTAGAATGGGCTCGTCTACCCACTGGTCGGAATAGTACCCTAACAGAGCACAAAGGGAGGAAATGACCTGGTTTCCCTTGGTGGAGAACATGGATGACGGGTAAGGTGGATTGGTGGAAGGGAATTGAGCGGAGGTGGGAAGGAAAAGCTCAAAAATTTGAGCTCTCTGGGGAAAGGTCATCTTCTGGTATAACTCGGTAAGGATCTCTAGGTTGAAAGGAGAAATGGAATCGGCACGGGGAATTTGCATCATTTGGTCAATGTCTTCGGGAGTGATGAAGAACAGAACGTCTCCGGATGAGGAGACGATGACCCTCTGGTCAGGAATATAATGGGCTTGGCATTTCAGGGCGAATTCGGGGAAGTGGTGGATCTGGGGAAAAAGGTACAGGGGAAAATTGGACTCCCAAAGTCCAATCTCATCGCTCTGGTCCAGGAAAACCTCCCTGAGCCACGACTGGAGGTATGAGAAATCGAAATCGCATACGGTGTCTGCGATCAATTTGTCTTTGTCAACCAATGGTATTTTGTCCAGGTTGACAGGAGGAAGGAGAAAAGGATTCTCCTCTCCTTCTGCTTGTCTTGGCTTTGGCGCCATCTCCGCTACAGTACCTGCAATAAACATGACGTTAGTAGGCTCTATTGACTGTGGATGAAGGCGACGGGAATGCAATGGAGGAGTAAGAGGTAAACTTTTCTTGTGCAATGAATGAATAGTGAATGAAGGGGGAAAACGGTAGTTTTATTTAAAACTAGGTTCGGTTGGACGCAGGAGACAGGTTAGTAGGATAACGAGTATGTTATCCCATAATAAATGGACAACGGGCCACTTGGGGGTGAGATGGCAGGTGACGGTGGCCAAAACATACGGGCGGGTGATGTGGAGGCTAGGGATTGGATGTAAAAGTCGTGATAAGGGGTTGTTCATGAGTGAAAGGGGTAGGGGTCTGACAGCAGGGACTAACAACAGTTATGGGATGTGAGATAACTCGAGAACTAGTGGGACAAGTGGCATCAGTGGAAAGTGATGTCCATGAGTGACGAGGGCTATCAGATAGCATACGGTGATAAGACTTCATGACCAATAGATTTATGCCACCTATGACAAGGGGCCCGCCAAAGGAGAATAACAATTCTAGACCCCCCCATTTGGTTAAAAGAAGAACATCAGGGGGGGTCCAAAAACCCTTTTAGACCGTTGATCTGCGCGCCCGTTTCTAGGCCGTAGATCTTAGCATGCTCTTTAATACTCATTCCGGACCCCCCCCTTCGATTAAAGGAAG
>JZKD02S0748761.1:164276-185258 GCA_000966675.3 Picea glauca | reverse complement strand
GTCAAGGGGGTCCCGAATGCTCTGTGCACCGTAGATCTGGGTGCCACGATCTTGACCGTTGAAAAGTGCATGGAGCATAAATCAGGAGCGGAGAAATATGTGTTGGGAAAACATAGGATAAGCGCATCTTACGGTTTTTTCCCCAACTTTTCACCTAGACACCACTAAGGAGCTTTGACCAAACTATTCTTAGGCATTTGAGACATGGTGTAACATTTTTATCAAGCTGGTTTCATTGGGGTGAAACAAATGAAAACAACTAACCTACATGCTAACCTATCTTCCTAGGACAATTAACGCAGATTAAATTGTTGGGTTAATAAATTACTCTACCTAAGGGCTATCTGACCAGGATTAGACAGTCTGGTCATATTTATTCACTAATCTATCAACATTAAATTTAAAAAGAACTTGGCCATGCTTTAAAGGTATGGCCAAGTTACTATTATTGCATGGGGCTTTCATTTCAATTCTTTTACGCCCTCTTTTCTTTTTTCTTTTCTGTTTTTCTTTTCTTTTTTCTTTTTTTTCTTTTTCTTTCTCTTTTTCTTTTTTTTTTCTTTTTCTTTCTCTTTCTCTTTTCTTTTTTCTTTTCTTTTTTCTTTTTCTTTTCTTTTTTCTTTTCAAATTATTTGCAGAATGAAAAATCATTTTTCAACAAAAATACTAGAGACAGATAATATCTCAGTCACCAGTTGATTCCCATAAATTATGGGGTGATAACAACGACTCCACCTGGGGATGGTACTTTCCTTGCGAAATGCCAAGAATCCTGGTTCTTGTAGTCCTGAAAAATTTCTGCCTAGCAGTCTTCGTTGGTTTTATTCTCAAAAATTGGAAAAACAGTGGTTAGCAGCTTAGGGCCTTCACTTCGGGCTTCAACCGACTGACTAATGTTCCTCACTCAGACAATGCAAGTGAAAAATGAAACTTAAACTGGTATGTACAATGGAGAGTGAGCACCCAAATATTCTACTGAGGTGGGACATAATGTTTCAGCATTCTTCCATTCACAGGTACTCCTGGCAGATCTGACCCATTGGCGTTGTTTAGCAAAAAGGCATTGTTTCCCCTGAAAGCTTGGATCATGTATTGCCCTGTCCACAAATTGTCAAATTTTCGATGCTTTACCTTGTCCTCATTCCTGGCATCCCATCTCAAAACCAAATCTCCCAGCTCAAAATCATCTTCCTTGGTTCGTTTGTCAAAGATCTTTTTGATGTTTTCTTGGACTACCTGTGTTTTGTTGAAAACATCCTCCCTAGACTGTTGCAGCTGGATCATCTAGTTGATCCTTCTTTGTGAGTCATTTGGCTCAGCTTGTACCTCTTGAATTAACTTCATGACAAGGACTCCCAAATAAGTGGGGAAAACTGGCTCTATACCATAGACTAGATGGTATGGTGACATACCAATTGACCTTTTGGTGGTCAGTCTATCAGCCCATAAAGCAAACACCAACTTGTTGTGCCATGATTTTTTGTTTTCCTGCAATGTTTTCTTGATGATATTTACCAAAGTTTTGTTTGAAGATTCTGCCAACACATTCCCCTGAGGGTAGTAGGTTGTGGAATGCCCCAAACCAATGTGATACTGGTTGCATAAATCTATGAGTTTCTTCGACCGAAAGGCAGTTGCATTGTCAGTTATAATTTTCCTAGGACAACCAAAACGAGATAAAATATTATTTTCGAGAAATTTAATAATAACAGAGTCAGTGGTTTGCCTTCTTGGTACTGCCTCGATCCATTTGGTAAAATAATCAGTGGTAGTAAGAATCCACCTGTGTTGGCCTGAAGAAGGGTGGTGTATTTCTCCAATGAAGTCAAGTCCCCATTGCTGAAAAGGGGCTTCAACTGAGATTGGTTTCAGAGGTAAAGGAAGGAGTTTCCTTTTTCCTTCAAACAGTTGGCACTGGTGGCATGCTGTTACCTTCTGGTGCACATCAACAAACACGGTGGGCCAGTAGAATCCAGATCTGAGTATTTTGTTGGCTGTAACCTTCCAGTTCAAATGGCCACTGCATTCTCCTGCATGAAACTCTTGCAACACTTTATCAGCTTCCTCTTTTAGTAAACAATTTAACAAAATGCCTGCAGGATCTTTCCAATACAAATTTCCTTCTAGAATACAAAATTTCCAAGCTTTCAACTTTAAAAATCTAGCTTTAGTCTTAGTTAAACCAAGGGGAGCTTGTAAATTTTGTGAAACAAATATAAGGTCTGCATACCATGGAGAGTTGAGAAATACCTCTCTCACATTTGGGGTCGCCATCTCACCCTGTTCATCTGCGACATCTAGAAAATTAATGTCAAGAGCATGAAAGTTAGATTCAGCCATTAATTTAGCAAGGCCTTGACCTTTGATTAGTTTAGTGGGCTTAATTTCTAAATCGTATTCTAAAATGACAGCAATCCATTTTCCCCTTCTTCCATCCGGATTGTCCTGTGTCAAGATGTCCTTTACTACCGCGTTCGGAACATAAGCTATGGCGTGGGAATGGAGAATGTAGACCCTAAAGTCTTTTAGGGATTTTACCAAAGCAAAAGCTTGCTTCTCCATGATCTTGTAATTTAGAGCAGCATCTCTTAATGCTTTGCTAAAGAAAGCTATGGGTTGTTCATACCCTTCATTGTTCTTCTGCAGTAACACCGCTGCTATAGTATGTTCATAGGCGAAAGAAAAGAGATAGAAATCCTTAGTAAAATCCGGACTGATCAAAACTGGGGCTTCTGTGAGTGCTCGTTTGACCTGTTCGAAAGATTGTCTGGACTCAGAGTCCCATTTTATTTTTACGTATTTTTTAAGCATGTTTGTAATGTTCCTGAGGAGTTTTGCTAGATTGGGAATGAATCTGCGCAGAAAATTAATTCTTCCGATAAAAGACTGTAGTTCTTTGAGGTTCCTGGGATGTTCTAAATTTTGTATAGCTTCGATTCTACTAGGGTCTATTTTGATTCCATCTTTAGAGATGATGTGTCCCAACAGTTTGCCTTCTTCTAACCCGAAAAGACACTTCTTAGGATTTAAAGAAATCCCAAACCTCCTACATTTTTTGAAAACTCGTATGAGGTGCCTTAGGTGTTCGTCATCAGATTTGGAAAACACAGTCACATCATCTAGATATACGACAATGAACTTACTTGATTCTTCCACAAAGGCGATATCCATCGCCCTCTAGAATGTGGCTCCTGCATTCATCAGACCAAAAGGCATTTTCACATACATGAAAGTGCCCCATGGTGTGGTGAAGGCAGTTTTGTCTTGGTCGTCCGGGTGGACTAAGACTTGATTGTAACATGAGAAACCATCCAGCAGAGAAATTCGACTGGACCCGACCACCCTTTGCAGGATGTGGTCCATTTTCGACAAGGGGTAATTATCTTTCAGGGAGACTTTATTTAGATTTCGAAAATCTATGCAGAGTCTGATTTCGCCGGTTTTCTTACGTGTAGGGACCATATTAGAGACCCACTTGGAAAAACGTATTGGAACTATGATCTTGGCATCATACATTTTCTTGATTTCCTTTTCTACTAGGGGGAGCAACTTGGGGTTTATCCTCCTAAGTTTTTGTCTAAATGGTTTTTGGTCTTCTTTTATTGGAATCATGTGTTGTATGATGCTGGTATCATAGGCTTTCAAATCTTCATAGCCCCAGGCAAAAACATCCGAAAATTCTTTGAATAGTTCAATGTACTTGAGTTTTTGCTCTGGGGGTAATGATTTAGACAATTTGACCATCCTAGGCTTCTCTTCAGTCCCTTCTACCTCTTGTCCATGAGCTTCTATTTTTGGTTTTTGGCTACGTCATTAGAATCGAACAGGTCCTCTAAAGGAACTAGGCCTCTAGGTAAAACATTGCTTTTCAACTGTAAAACGTCAGCATCCAATTCGTCATTACCTAATTCTTCTGAATCTATGGTATTTACACTGTCAATTTCAAAATCAGAATTATTTACATTTTCATCTTCATTCTCTAAATCTATATTTGTACATTCAAAATCGTTTTTGCATTGCAGAAAATCTTCAATTTGATCGTCATTACCAAACACTTGCTAGTACCTGATATTATCGGGAACGGTTGGCCTACATCTCACCTCAACAGTATATGGACGAGTCGGACGGAAAGGAATCTTACAGGTGGCTGCTGAGGTGGCTAATCCGTCTGCCAGTATATTATGTCCCCTCGACATTACCTGCAAGTCAAATTCAGTAAAACACCTCAAGGCATCAAGAACAACATTCCTATAAGCTCTAAGCCGGGGGTGTTTTGCAGCATACTCACCTTTAATTTGCTTGATTATTAACTCAGAATCACCTCTTACCATAATCTGTTTGGCACCAACCTTTTTCAAAAGCTTCAGACCGAGCATCAAAGCTTCATACTCGGCAACATTGTTAGTGCACTGGAAATTTAATTTGTAGGACCGATTTTCTGAGTACCTTTTTCTGTGATTATGCAGCCAGACTCCAGCTCCCGCTCCTTCTTTACTTATATCTCCATCAAAATCCATGCTCCAGAAATCAGTGGGTAGCTCTTCAGTTATCATGTTTTTCATTTTTGCTACCTCAATGCTTTCTTGGCTTTCATCTTGAGTAGATGTGTCTTCCATCAGCTGAGTATCTTGTTCTTCCGTATCACCATCATTGTACAAGATGAATGAATCTAAATTGGAATGCATAGAGTAAAGGGGATAATTGTGCGGCTTTTCTTGTCTACTGACCATGTACTTCATCAATGTTTCTCTGTATAGCCTTCTCTGTTGCCCAATCACTGGGATAGTGGCGTAAGACATATCCAGTTGTAGGGTTCCTTTCAACTTTGCCCCCTAAGACTAGGATAGCAACATTCCATACTTCGGGGGATGTCTGCAACCACCACATCCTTTACCATGCTCTTCGCAGGAATCTGAACCAAGGTGATGCATAAATCCTTGATCAAACCAATACATTTGACTTTGTTGGAGTCGAACGAGTGTAAATCCTTGTATGGTCTGGTGACCTCCAGTCGCAGTTTTTCCATTACTGCCTTAGGCATCAGGTTGTGGGAAGCACCCAAATCCAGCATATCATTATGCAAGATCAAGTCGTGTATGTTCAAACTGATGTAAAAAGGAGCGACCTCACCAGTATCATCTCGACCATGTACTTCAGGTCCGAAAATAATCTCAGGTCGATCATCAATAAGGTTCAGAGTGTCTGAATGACTTGTTGATCCAATGGTTAAGGCCTTCGTGCCTACGTCAGGTTCAATGGCCAGTGCTTTAATCACCTATGAACGATAACCGCCTCTTTTCATCAACTCTGTAAGTGGGATGGGGATTTTTATTTTGGCCAATTCCCCCTCAAGGCTGAAAGGGGTAGGGTTTCTGCTCATCGATTCTGGTTTGTCCACTGTATTCTTCTTCACAGAAGTACTCAGTGGGTTAATAGGTGAAACCTCGGGCTGTGATGGCCTTTTCAGAATGGTGATGTTTTTCTTCGCAGGAGCCTCGACTTTACTCTTTTCAGGAGTCTTCTCAGCAGTACCCTTCTCAGGAGTCTTCTCAGTAGTAGTTTTCTCAGGAGACTTCTCAGTAGATGGCTCAGGGGTCTTCTTGGTCTCAGCTACCTTCCGTGTTTCAGTCATCTTTTTTGGGGAATTTCCTTCTGTTTTCTTACTCCGCATATTGTACTGATGATGTACCTCTAGAATGGAATTTTCGAATGCCTGTTGTTCTGCGTCTTCAACATCTTCACATACTTTCATTTGATTTAGAAGAAAGAATTCCTGCTCTTCTTGGGTAAGGAAGATGGCTTCATTGTCATGAATACCCATAAGGTTGATGTGAGTGTCCTCTAATTCCTCAATAACCTCCCCTCCTTCATCAACATAGTTTTCTTGCAATGGAGGTCTGATCTACTGATCTGGACCTCTCTGTTCTCTTTGATCTCTAGGATATCTCTGTCTGATTTGAGAGGGTTTCTCCTGAAGTTGGGATTCCGAACCTGAGGAGCAGGTGGGTTGTCCCTTAGAGGATTTCTGTCTGACAAATTCATTCTTTCTAGCATTAGTTCCACTGTTCGAGCTAAAGAATCCAGTTTGGAATCTGTGTTCGACGTGGAAGGTTCTTCTTTGATCACGACTCTTCTTTCTGACCTCTGTCGTGCCCTTTTTTCCAATAGATTGGCCTCCACACTTATATCACTTTTCTGCATGTCCTCCAAGGTGACAGAATTTCTTTCTCTCAGTTGGTATGACATGTCGGCATCAAATCCATCAGGGAATTTAATCAATGCCAGACCTTGTGGAGGTTTGATTTCGGTTGGGATTGCACTGTACAGGTTGTTAAACTGGGTGCAGTAATCCTGTACCATCTCACCTTGATTCCTTCTTATATTATCATATTCTGACAGTATTTGGAGAGGGTTTTTCTTTACCTCCCATTTGTCAAGAAAATTCCTTTGGAACATGACAATGTTAGGGACTGAGGCGGCAGGTAAATATTTGAACCATTTTTTGATGTCACCTGTCAAACTTTGGGAAAACAATCGCATTTGAACGTCAGCCTCATCAACTTCTTGCAAGTCAAAATAATCATTCATTTTGTCGACATGTTGTTGGGCGTTTAAAGGTCCCGTTGCGTCGAACTGTGGAAGTCTAGTTTGGTAATCTTGGGGCATGGCATGTAGCAGCGCAACCAACACCAGAGGAGCATATCGAGCTAACATGATGGGTGGAGGAGGTGGGACGACAACCTAGATGTTTTCCCAGGTAGCGACTGAAGACGAGGATGAGGAGGGACTGGATAGTGTAGAGGGAGTGATTTGTGGTTTAGTCGTGGGAGACTGAACTTCAGGGTTTCGGGGTTGCAACGCAGTTGGATCAAAGATGATTTCAGTCACAAAACTGTCGGACCATGTTCTAACCAGGCTTCGCTGTGGAAAAATTTCAAGGTCAGAGTTTTGAGAGGAAACAGGCTTCTGAGAAAAGGAAGGAGACATATGAAGGGGAGTATGACTCACTGAACCAGCAGCTAAGGTCTTTCGCCTGAGCAACCATTTAGGGTTATCTATCACTATCGCACGTTCAGGGTTTGGATGAGATCAGGTATGAAACTTCTTGGGAGCCATAACTCTTTTTGGTTTTTTTTTTTTTTTNTATATATATTTTTTAATTTTGCGAAACCGAAAATAATATGTACAAAGTTTGGTCAATCTCTAAACATTATTTTCTTTTGAAATTTGAACGTTCTGGTTAGGGGAAAGAAAACGTGAAATTTATCAATTTTTAGTTCTTCCCCAGTGGAGTCGCCATTATGTTAGCACTTGGTAAATTTCCTAGAGGTTGAAAAAGAAGAAATCTACAAAGGTAACTTTATCCAACCACTTTTAAAGCTGGGACCTAGCCCTTCCAGCTTCAGAGAGGGATCTCTCTATATTATTTAGCTTTGTTTATAACTTTAGATGTTAGGCTAGGTAAAAAGATAGGTAGGTTTTGTTGTCAAAGTGTTTTTAAATTGGTTGAGACAGTCTACACATCCATTGGGCTCATAGATGATTTTAGGGGCTAAATTTCGTTCATGGGCTAATTTTCCATGGTTTTTTAAAAAACGAGATTCGCTATTTTAAAAATGATTCGCCCAGATTCTATAGGATAAAATTATTTTACCTTAGAAATCGCCAAAATTTTATAAAAACTATATAAAATCCTTAGAAATTTGAATATTTTGACAAAAATATCGCCAAACATTTATAGTTGACATATGAAGGATAAGTAAGATTCGCCAAGGTTTCTACATTTTAAAATAAATTTCCATCCTTAAAATCATCCCTGATTCGGCTATGGGGTCTGTATTTAAATAAATATGAGATACAACCATAAACGATAAAGAATACTTTCACAGAGCGAGATAATATACTCACTGGATATTTTAATAGCTTAAATGATGGACAGAAGAAAAGATGAAAAAGATAAATTCAACTAAGAAGCAATTAAGAATTTCTTAATTGAAAACATCAGAAGATAAACATTCAAAATATTTAAAGTCGGAAACAGGGTATCCAAGATAAATCCTGCAACATACGTTACTCTTAAAGATTAGTTTCAGAAAAGAATATCATCACAAAGCAAGAATAACATTTAACTTAGAGAACAAACTTCACCAGTGAATACACGCAAGAATCCTGTAAAAGTGCCTCCTTTTCATTAATGGTAGATCTCTTCAAAAATTGTTACAGTTTGATAGCTTCAGGGTGTAAAGATCAACAACCCTCAATACTTTGAAAGGTGAAGTATTTATAATTCAAATTACAAACGTTCCTGTCATTACTGATCAGGACGTGCTCATTCTATTTTTAGTCTAACTAATTTAACTAATCAAAACTTCTTGATGACTTGGTGTAACTGCTTGCTGAATTCTGGGGTAGGCCATTGGCGAGGTTTCTGCACAACCTCTTCTGACTGGACAGGTGATTGGACCTGGACAACTCATCTGCTAATCGATCAGATCGCAGAGTTCCTCTCATCTGAGATGACTAGGCACAGTGACTTTGAGCAGTCTCCGATACACTTCGTCCATTTCCGTATATTTGGCGAATGTGGGCTTGGTGAAGAATATGTATCGAATCTCGTGCTGGATTCTGATGCCAAATTGAAGACCGTCCAGGAATGCTTTGCCAGTGATGCTTCCTTGTACGCCGACGAACTTTGAACTGTCCTTAGACACTTCAGACAGTCTCTTTTTGTAATCTGGAAGTGTCATTAGTTTATCATTAATAACCTTCATACCGGGGAGACCTTTCTTCTGGAGAGCCTCGATCTTGTTGAATAATTTATGTACCCCTAGGTCCATGGTCTGAACCTTTTCTTCTAGTTGAAGCATTAATCCTCTTTTGGTCAAAACTCTTTTCACCTGAAGGATGGTCTCTGTTCTATCTTCGATCTTCAACTCTTCTAGCTCTTCTTTGGTCTTAGAGTTTAGGAATTTGATGATCTCATTTGCCTGAGTTGGTCTATCTCCCAATTCTACTCTGATCTTTTCAATGGCTTGTTTACTTCTCTGGACCAACTCGTTCTGCTCAAACATGATTTGGATCATGGGCCAGATTTCATTTATAGACTTTGTGATATCTATCCATACATTCTCTTTGACCTCAGCCAAAGTCTTACCTGCCACTGTTTTCTTTTGGAGCTGTTGTAGTTCCTTCTTGAGATGCTCAGTCACCTGCTTTTCTTTGGAGAGACTGATTTGAAAAGAAGCTTTGAGTTCCTAGAGGTTCTCAACTTATTTCTTAAGCCTGCTGATTTCTGTCTCTTGTGGGATCATCTTTTCCATGGATTTTGCGAGATCGGTTGTCCCCTCTTGTGGTGTCACTGGTGTTGCGGATGGGATTGCTGTTACTGTTTTTGTGCTTGTCCCTGATATTGGGATGGAAGTCAATGGAATGGCTTCCATCGACTTCAGCTGCTCTTTCTCCTTTAACAGATTCTCCATCTCCGCTTCCATTTCTTTGAGCTGGGTGTTCTGCTCCATGAGAAGCTTGAGCATTTCATCTTTCTTGCCTTCTTTTTCTGCTATCTCCTTCGCTTGTGAGTCCTCTGTGGGTGGGAGTTTCAGTTGTTTTCTTAAAACGGTGATGTCTTCATTTTTCTTCTTTATCATTTCCTCTGTAGCTTTGACATTGGAGGGGTCATAGCCAATCTTGAGGACCATCTCCTCCAAAGTTTTGATTCTACTGTCTTTTGCGAAGGATGATATCTTCTCTAGCTTTAGTTGTGTCTGAGCATTGTTCAATGATACCTAAAATTTTGCTGCAGAAGTTGAAGCATGTGCCAATGTATGGAAAACCATCTCCCCTATTTGTTTGTGCAGATCCATTTGATCTGTTGGGTGCACATCCTTCATCTGGAACTCGAAGGTGGCCCTCTTGTAGTTTGTGATTACCTTTGGGTCTGGTACCTGCACCTAGAGGAAAGCCATGTGTATCCTGCCCTTCTCTGTGTCAAAAGAAGATAGAAGCATGTGTTGCGCAGTTGACATTTTCTTTCGAAAATGAGCATAGGTACTGCTAGTGAGAGTCTGATTCTTTTTCTTAATCATCTCGTAGTTCTCGAAGATGCTCAATTTGGGCCCAGTCTTGCTTGGCTAAGTGTCTAGGGGGGAGCCTGAGGATTTCTTCGGTTCTACTGGGGTGATTTCCTTATGAATGACCGTCCCGAAGGGTGGAATGACAGATTTGACCACTGTGGTAGGCGAGACTTCTATTTCTCCTGTTGGACCGGGAACTGTGGTGATCTTGGGTCTCTTCGTGTGCAACTGGAACTCTTCGGATGACACCTCTGTGACAGGCGAAGATGATTCTTTTCGGGGCCTTTTTTCCTTAGGGACCTGTGGCATGGAAGTTGGAAGTACAGTGGTCGGGGGAACCTGCTGTTCCACTTCGACCAAGGTGTCAGGCATCCACGCTGTCTGATTGGAAAATTTTTCAATCTCGGGCTTGAACTCATGAACATACGGGATGTTTTTATTTTTCACCCGCATTTTTGAAATAATCCCGCATGGATCATAGTGCCATGGGAAACTCGTAAAGAATTTTATTTCTTTCAACATTCTGTCAGCTTCTTCCCCGGTGCCTCGACTGTTGCAGATGAAGGAGCCAATCTGCCCCTTGATTCGAAGCTGTTGTTTCTTCTTCAAAGATACGAAATGAATGTCATCTAAATTCATGATCTGCCTTATGTATTCTAAATAAAAGATTCTTACCGGCACATATTTGGGCAGCTTGTAAGGTGCCAACTCCCACCTGAATACTCTGATCTCGGTGTGGTTTTGATATAGATACCAATCTCCGGTCTTTGAGCTGTCCGAGAGATGCATAATTCTCTGGACTTCGTCGTTTATTCTAGGCTCGGGCCTACCGCTCAACATGCTTACCACCGGGTGGTAAAACAGATCGATGAAATCCTTGAAGCTATACTCTATGGAGTTGTGCTTCAGCAAAGAGGTCGATGCTGTGACTGGTTGAGGCCTTCCATCTGCGTCCATCTTATGCATGGAGAAACTGAATTTATCTGCTTGGAAATAAACAAACATGTACGCCAATATAGATGAGTATCTGAACATGCCTTCTCTGCCAAAATTCACGAACTGTTCGTGAATATTGTTGGCCAAGAAGGTGTTGTAACCAAACTGTGTTGTGGGTTTTTCATCATTAGAGAAAATGGATAGAAAAACTAGAATGGGCTCGTCTACCCACTAGTCGGAATAGTACCCTAACAGAGCACAAAGGGAGGAAATGACCTGGTTTCCCTTGGTGGAGAACATGGATGATGGGTAAGGTGGATTCGTGGAAGGGAATTGAGTGGAGGTGGGAAGGAAAAGCTCAAAAATTTGAGCTCTCTGGGGAGAGGTCATCTTCTGGTATAACTCGGTAAGGATATCTAGGTTGAAAGGAGAAACAGAATTGGCACGGGGAATTTGCATCATTTGGTCAATGTCTTCGGGAGTGATGAAGAACATAACGTCTCCAAATGAGGAGATGACGGCCCTCTGGTCAGGAATATAATGGGCTTGGCATTTGAGGGCGAATTCGGGGAAGTGGTGGATCTGGGGAAAAAGGTACAGCGACAAATTGGACTCCTAGAGTCCAATCTCATCGCTCTTCTCCAGGAAAACCTTCCTGAGCCACGACTGGAGGTCTGAGAAATTGAAATCGCATATGGTGTCTGTGATCAATCTGTCTTTGTCAACCAATGGTATTTTGTCCAGGTCGACAGGAGGAGGGAGAAAAAGATTCTCCTCTCCTTCTTCTTGTCTTGGCTTTGGCGCCATCTCTGCTATAGTACCTACAATAAACACGACGTTAGTAGGCTCTACTGACTATGGATGAAGGCGACGAGAATGCAATGGAGGAGTAAGAGGTAAACTTTTCTAGTGCGATGAACGAATAGTGAATGAAAGGGGAAAATGGTAGTTTTATTTAAAACTAGGGTCGGTTGGGTGCGGGAGAGAGGTCAGCAGGATAACGGGTATGTTATCCCATAATAAATGGACAACGGGCCACTTGGGGGTGAGATGGCAGGTGACGGTGGCCGAAACATACGGGCGGGTGACGTGGAGGCTAGTGATTGGACGTAAAAGTCATGATAAGGGGTTGGTCATGAGTGAAAGGGGTAGGGGTCTGACAATAGGGACTAACAACAGTTATGGGATGTCACATAACTTGGGAACCAATGGACAAGTTCCATCAGTGGAAAGTGACGTCCATGAGTGACGAGGGTTGTTAGATAGCATATGGTGATAGGACTTCATGACCAATAGATTTATGCCACCTATGAAAAGGGGCCTGCCAAAGGAGAATAACAATTTCAGACCCCCCCCCTTTGGTTAAAAACCGAACATCAGGGGGGGTCCGAAAACCCTTTTAGACCATTGATCTGCGCGCCCATTTCCAGGTCGTAGATCTTAGCGTGCTCTTTAATACTCATTCCGGACTCCCCCCCTTCGGTTAAAGGCAGAATGAACAGGGGGGTCCGGAATCCAATCTTGACCGTTAATTTAGGCCCCCGTCCCTGGGCCGTATAGATGTGCGCGATTCTTATTACCAATTCCGAACCCCCCCCGGTTAAAAGCAGAACGGTCGGGGGGGTCCAGAATGCTCTGTGCACAGTAGATCTGGGCGCCACGATCTGGACCATTGAAAAGTGCATGGAGCATAAATCAGGAGCGGAGAAATATGTGTTGGGAAAACTTAGGATAAGTGCATCTTACGGTTTTTTCCCCAACTTTTCACCTAGACACCACTAAGGGGCTTTGACCAAACTATTCTTAGGCATTTGAGACATGGTGTAACATTTTTATCAAGCTGGTTTCATTGGGGTGAAACAAATGAAAAAAACTAACCTACATGCTAACCTATCTTCCTAGGACAATTAACCCAGATTAAACTGTTGGGTTAAGAAATTACTCTACCTAAGGGCTATCTGACCAGGATTAGACAGTGTTGTCAGATTTATTCACTAATCTAACAACATTAAATTTAAAAAGAACTTGGCCATGCTTTAAAGGTATGGCCAAGTTACTATTATTGCATGGGGCTTTCATTTCAATTCTTTTATTCCCTCTTTTCTTTTTTCTTTTCTCTTTTCTTTTTTTTCTTTTTCTTTCTCTTTTTCTTTTTTTTTTTCTTTTTCTTTCTCTTTTTCTTTTCTTTTTTCTTTTTCTTTTCTTTTTTATTTTCAAATTATTTGCAGAATGAAAAATCATTTGTCAACAAAAATACTAGAGACAGATAATATCTCAGTCACCAGTTGATTCCCATAAATTATGGGGTGATAACAAAATCCATCGAAATAACCTCCCATTTCAATTCTGGAATAGCGTGCGGTTAAAGTAATCCTGTTGGGTGTCTATGTTCATCCTTTACCTGCTGAGATTTGAGGCATATGGCCACATAGTTGACTATGTCTACCTTCATTCCCTTCCAAAAGAATAAGGGCTTAAGGTCTTCCCTCATCTTCATGACTCCTGGGTGAGCCATGTAAACTGCTCAATGAGCCTCACTCAAGATCAACATCCTCAACTTGTCATTTGGCGGTACATAAATCCAACTTTTAAACCTCAATAACCCATCGCTATCAAATGAAAATCCCTCATATCGTGGTACTATCATTGTTTTTTTTTTGATAGAACCCTCGACCTCTTTGTACCAGTCGTCATCACACTGTAAAGTTAGAATCTTTTCACATAGATTCATCTAAAGAGGTAACACCGAAAAGATGCATGGTCTCCGACTCAAAGCATCCGCCACTCAGTTCACTATTCCCTTTATGTAAGTAATCTCAAATTCATACTCGCTAAGCAGTTCCGACCAATGTCGTTGTCGTGCATTCAGGTCGCTTTGCGTAAAAATGTGTTGTAGTCCACAATGGAAAGTCTTTAATTCAAATTTCCGTTCAACAAGGTAGTGTCTCCAAACCTTCAAGGCATATACGATGGCTAATAAATCCAAATCATGCGTCGTGTAGTCCTCCTCATGCCTTCTCAATTTCCTCAAAATGTAAGCAATCACTAGTCTGTCTTGCATCAAGACTCCGCCTAAACCTTCCTTGGATGCGTCAGTACATACCAAGAAGTCCGCGTCCATGTCAGGGACCTTTAGTATTGACACTGTTGTCAACAAATCCTTAAGCCTTTGAAATGATTCCACGCATTTCTCAGTCCAAACAAACTTCTTGTTTTTCTTCTGCAATTCCGTGATCGGATTTGTTATCTTCAAAAATCCCTCGACAAACCGTCGATAGTATCCTGCTAAACCCATAAAGCTATGCACTTCCATGACATTCCTTGACGCAGGCCATTCCATAATAGCCTTGACCTTGGCAGTATCCACGGTGATGCCTTTGCCGGAGATGACATGCCCTAAGTAGTGAATCCTCGATTGATAAAAATAGCATTTGGACAATTTCCCATACAATTTGTGCTCTCGCAGACACTGTAGTACCAAGAGCAAGTGCTCGTCATGCTGCTTCGTCGTACGAGACTAAATCAAAATATCGTCAATGAACACTTGGATGAACTTGTCCAAGTACTCGCAGAACACCCCATTCATCAAACTCATAAATACCCCTGGGGCATTTGTCAGTCGAAATGGTAAAACAGTAAATTCGTAATGTCCAAATATCATCTTAAAGGTGGTTTTAGGGATGTCATCATCCTTGATCTGCAACTGGTGATACCCTGATCGCAAATCGATCTTAGAGAACACCGTCGCACCCTTCATTTGATCGAATAGATCATATATTCTTGACAAGGGATATTGATTCTTGATCCTGTCCTTGTTCAGTTGACGGTAGCCAATGCAAAGCCTACACGATCCATCCTTCTTTCGTATGAAAATAACAGGTGCACCCCACAGTGACACGCTAGGACGTATCAGTCCCAGGTCCAACATCTCCTTCAGTTGCATTTTTAACTCTTGTAACTTCGAGGTCGACATTCAATAAGGCGTTCCTGCTATCGGTTCAGTCCCCCGTTTTAGGTCTATGGTATACTCCAATTTCCTCTCCAGCGGCATCCTAGGTAACTCCTCCGAAAACACGTCTGCAAAATCTCTCACCACCAGAAGGTGTTCTAGACCTTCCGCTACTCACTTCTTATTTAACGCAAGGATCACATAAAGCTTTCACCCCTTGCACATACTCTTCTGTAGCTGTAAGGAAGAGATGAACCTCGAGGAAACTCCCTAGTTCCAGCCTACAATCACCCATCTCTGTTCCTCGTCATCGACCAATATCAATCATTTTTTCTTATAGTTCAGTATCGCCTCATGCAATTCCAACCAATCCATACCAATCACGACATCATAAGATCCTAAGGTCGCGACGTACAAGTTGGCCCTCGTGACAAACTCTCCCAGGTTAAGGATACATCCTGTAACCTTTCCTCCAACCTTTTGTTTGGCTCTTGAAGCCATCTCCATGAAGCTAAACTCATCATGTTCGACTGCCTTTACCTTAATCCTTTTTAGCGCTGCACCAGAAATGAAACTCTCGGTAGCACCGAGATCTATCAAAATACTAAGGGTCTGGTCAGTGATAGTACCTGTCATCTCGAGCACAGTCGACTGGTGCTCTGTCTAGTGTTTATTCACCACTGCATGAATCCGATGGGCCTTGCCCATATCTCCCACGGTACTGGGTCCTGCTGATCCAGACGCTCGGGTCCTCTCCACAGGACAATAGCACTGGTAGTGTGGCTCCCCACACGTCCAACACCCCTTCTTCATTCCAGTAGTCCTAGTACCTGAAGTAGAATATGATGACCCACCAGCCTAGAACCTGGGTCTGTTCTGCTGAACAGGCCTAAACTGTTGCTACTGTGGGCGACGCTACTGCTAATGTGGTGGTCCCTAATAAGGTGTCCGTTGCTGAGGCAGTGGTCACCGGGGTGTAGTTAAAATGGATCCCCTATGGAAGCCACGATATCTTGATGTATGTCTCGCTAGTGTCTAGTGCTGTTGTTTCCCAGATGGAACTTGCCCTGCTAGTCTCGCTAGAGTCTGGGTCTGACCCCCACTGATAAGATCCTCCTCTACTATGAGGGCGTTCTGGACGATATCATGCAAGGTTTGAGGCATGAAAATCCTAACCTCTACATGCAGGCTACCGTTAAGGCTGAACATGAACCTATTGACCTTAAGTTTTTCAGTGTTAAGGTGCAGAGCATACCAGAGCAGCTCCATAAAACGGGCCTCATACTAAGGTACCGTACGACCTCCCTGTCATAAGTTGTTAAAATCATTGAGCTGACGCTCAATGAATTCCTATGAAAGGTACCTCTCTCAAAACCTTTCCTCGAACTGTTCCAATGACACATCTTCGATGGCCATGTTCAGCTGCGGTAGGAGCGTCTTCCACCATAGAAGAGTGCTCCCCTTCAGTTGAAATATTACCATGTGAACCTTCATGTTGGAGGTATAATCGCAAAGTGTGAAGCACATCGCCATGTTCTCCAACCATGCCTCGGTGGCTGTGCCATCTGGGGCACCAAAGAACTCGGGAAATTGACATTCTCGAGTTCATGGTGAATTCTACCAGTACCGATCGGAGCGCGCGGTGGAACCTCAGCGGGTTCGAGTGCTCTGGTCTCATCTCTATCTAAACGACTGATCAGTGCCTCAAACATGCGCTGAAAAGATCTCATCATCCCGACAACATTGCCAACTGCTATCTGCTCTTGTCCGAGAACCTGCTCGTCTCACTGGGGATTAGACCCCTCAGGTGTGGATGCTACTGGAGGCGTCACGCCTCCTCCCCTCACACCCCATCATCTGCCTCCACAAAATCCTCTAACCATGATTACCTGCACACACACAATCAACTCGATTAGCAACAGTATAGTCCAATCATGTCAACGAAAGCCGTAGTGATCCCAAGTTGCGGGTCGAACCCACTCCGATACCATATGTAATGAACCTCTCGTTCGTCACGACATCAACCTATCCAATAGGGAAATATATTTTTTTGTGTGTGTGCATGTGTACAAGGGTAATAAATACATTACACTCTGTGTAGCAATCCAATGACGAACATGTCACATGCCACGGTGACAACAAAATAACGACCTAAGATGCACATCAAGCATCAGGAAGCAAAGAGCGACAATCAACTGACGAGGAAAAAAGGCTAACTACCTGCCAGTCCTACCCTACAATGGTTAGGACCTCCAAGACACATAAGAAACGCTCAATCCTAGGTTCCCATCAATTTTAACCATTTAAGGTCTCAGGGTTGCTGACTGTTCTGAGGAACAAGGAGGTGTCTACATCTCGCCTGACATAAGCAAACTACGCCTACTAAGCTAAAGATAATAACATAACCATCAAAATTGCAATCAACAAGGTTATCTACATTGAGGCAAATTTCATAAGAAAATCATTATTAACGCATTAAATTACTCACTACTATTACCGTAACATTGGAAGTGTACCTTTATTCAAATACAAGGCATTGATAATTAATATAGCAAGCGAGGCATTTATTATGATATTAACCAATGGGCATAAGTCTGTGACCTAGAACTCTATTAAGATGCCTGGATCCATAAGCATGAGCATTCTTATAAAGCCTCGTCTATTCAACGACGTGAGGTAAAAATTAATAACTTCAATTACGTCTTTCTTATCTTCTTCAGTTCAATCAAGATGCATAAACCTTGAAAGTAACAATTTCTCATCTAAATTAAAGTTTTAGAATAAAACAAGACTAGCTAATCAAGAAGATTTCCCTTTTTAACTAGAGAAGTAATCCTTTGCTGCCTTCTAAATTCTAAAAGCACCACCCCTTGAACTTTTATGAAGAATAAAATATCTTTTTCAGCAATAAACTTATCATTAAAAATCTAAAAGTGCAGATTACCTTGATATTATAACCTCTGACTTATATAACATCAAATCAAGATCACCAGAAAATAAAATCATTATACTCATTCCACAAGATATTAGGTTAGTGCCTGATTTATCTACAACAAGAAAAACTATTATAAGGTAAATACATCGCCCATTACAAAAAGATAAAGAAGCTGTATCAACAGTTATAATTACTGTGGTCAATCCACCTAAGCTCTAAACTACGCCCTATTAGAAACAAATTAGGAAAACCTTCTTCCACGTGCACACTGGGATAGCGCGTTGTCCTAAACCATCCACTAAAGATACTTTGAAATACAGGGAAATTCACACCATCCTTGATCTAAGGCTCCCTTCTCCACAAAGGCTAAACTATTATCAAACAAAACTCGCAAAAAGGGCAAGAAGCATAGGTGTGGGTTCTATCCAGAGAGCACGACGCACATGGGTACAGGCTATCTAAAAATGTAAGGTTATGCAATTTACTGTCAAACTCTTGCAAGTCTAAAACGGTCACTAAGATTACTTCCATATCCACTGCCACCTCATAAAGATAAAACTTACTGTTGACAGCATTAACGAGATTACAGCCTTGAGAATTGCTACCTGAAGATAGCTGCAAGGAGCACGTAAATGTACTAAATCTTTTACATAAGTCAAGGGAGGAGCATTGACTGTCATTCAATGCCTGAGAAACAAAGTAATGCAATGACGAGTGTAAGCTTCTAAATTATGCTGCTCTTGTTAGTCTAGCATAAGGAGTATTCAAAGTTTGAGGTAAGGCTGACATCTTAAAGAAAGGCGAAAACTCACGGGAAAAGGTAGCGCACACATCAGAGCATAAAAGGGGTTTAGAATTTAAGAAGGAATGGGTTGTAATCCCAACTCCCATCTAGAAGGACTAATGCCCAAACTTGCAGACAAGAATGGAAAACAAGTCAAGGAACAGACTTCATGGATGGGAATTTAGCCCCAAACCTGCAACAAAAGCATAAACCCAATAAAAATGCCTCAAATTATGCAAGTCGGTGCCACTGATCAAGAATATGGATTATTAACGGTCTCCTTAACTCTGAGGTATTTCTTTAATCTATCCGGTTTCAAATTCTGGTTTCCATTAAAATAGTCTAAAAGTAAAATTTGTTTGTCAGTTATTTAATTATAACCATGCCTCAATATCTACACGTCTGACATGGTAAGGCATTTAATATAATCGTTCCAAGTCATGATACATGTGGGTCATCTGCATCATATCAATCAACAAAAGGAGTCATAAATTATAATCGCTGGTGGTGTGGGTTTGAACCACACATTGTGTTGTTTTGGCAAAATGAAAAATACATAGCAATCAACTCAGAAAACAAAACACAGCCGAAACTCTGTAAAACTAAGAAGAACAGGGAAGCAGACGCACCATACAAAAACGAATCGTAGCGGAAACGCTATCCTCTAAACAAAAAAATGTAGAGAACATTAAAAATTGCTATTCTTATTTCAATTGATCTGGCAACTTACAAAATGGAAACACGCATCTATACCACACTTCTCCAAGGTCTCTATCCAGGGTGTTTCAATATCCTGAGCATTTAAGGTAAACAGGAATGCGATGGTTGGTATGAAAGAAAGGAAAGCCTAGTATGTGGTGAATGGAACGAACCCAAAATGTTGGACCAACCATTTGTGGGGGTGGGTGAAACCCAACATCCCGGCATTGCATTGATTGGTTTACATCCATGGCAAGTCACAGAAAGAATAAATATGGGTCAGCCCATCAAAATAAGAAATTCCAAACAAATCGTTATTCCCCAAACCTTATAAAAGCATAGAGAAGCATTAAAATCGCAGATAAATCGCTGGAATATAAGTAAGGGATTTCTGAAACAAGGAATTACACATTCTCTAGTATATACATAATGCTTTCTGAAATAAGGGAAATGCAGTCACTAACCATCAAATCAAGATGCCATACAACAAGAAATTGGTCAATCGTAGAGACAACATACCCTCCGAGGACAAGAGGGGATATCACGCAGAAGGTAACGAGTTGATCGCAAGAAGAAGGGATAAACAACACCGAGGTATTCAAACTTAGGAAGGTGCACGACATTCATTCAGCCAAGGACAAATAGTTTACCTACCCATTACGCAAGCAGATCTAAAACATACATCCTACAACATTATATCAATCAACCAAAACATATTGTTGCCTATTCGCCTGCTCCAGGTGACGTCCGCATGCTCCGTGCAAATCCCACTCGCCAACAGTCGAGACCTCACCAGTACCTCCCAGCCAATGCTAGGGGTACTCTGCTTTCCCCTTAGCCCACCGAGCCACAAAAGTGCCACACACTATCTATATGGTATGTCTAGCTCCCAGCTCGCTTCGCAAGGCCGAGATACCACTCCTCTCCGAGTTGGGAAATCCCAACTCCCACAAGTGAATCAGTCAAGTCACTAATCCGGCAGTGTAACATCACGCTAACAGTTAATCCCCTCTTCCATCTCTTCCCTCTCTTTTATAGAGTTTTCCAACCTCCATACTTTCCCTAAATCTCATTTAATTAAAGTTTTAATAAAAATTCTCTAAAAATTCTCCTTCGTACAAGTGTCATCCACCCCCCACATTCTTCCATTGATTATTTCCTTTAATTAATTAATTGTCTTATTTCCCTCACCCACCTAGAGTTACTCCTAAATTTACTCCTAGGTGTCCCTAGATTCCCTTACAGGTTTTAAAGACTTTCCCTAAAAAGAATTTGCTAAGTTAGTTTAAGTTAGAAGGTTCTTAACTGCAGATTCTTTACTAAGTTGACCTCCCTCTTTTTACCATAAGTTCCCCTCTTTCCCTTTTTATGTTACCTCGATTTCCTGGTTTCCTAATTTTTTATAAATTTCCCTCTTTCCCCTTTTTATTAGAGCTAAAAATGGCAGTTGGGCAATTTAACCTCTTTTCCTTTTATTATTAATTTAATATATTTTTACACTTTCACAAGTTAAATAATTAAATTCTTCTTTACCTTTTATCCACAGATTTTATTTAAGTTCTTACTCTCTTCATTTTACCCAAAAATTTATGAAGACCACAATTAT
>JZKD02S0748761.1:123308-160930 GCA_000966675.3 Picea glauca | reverse complement strand
GCTTCTGACAACACGGAGCTGCGATCTTTGAATGGTCGTGCAACTTATGGCAGACGCGATCAGTTTTCTGACAATTCATTCGGCAAATCGACGTGCTTTTAATTCGTTACAGGACGTCCCCATTATGGCAGAGACGATGTCTAACCACCGCCAACTGCTTCAATAACTGCTTCTTGGGATTGGAGACAGTTAGGCCAACTCAGCATCTTGGGATAGGGAAGACTTCACGAGCTGCCACCTGGAACAACCAACCAGCTGGAGGGGCGGACCTGGGGTATGGTAGGAGCGATGCCATCGAGGGGGCACGTGGAAGAAGTGGAGAGGAGTGAGAGTGATAACAGAGAGGGGAGACAGAAGATGGGCCACGTCGGATGGCGAAGACGGGAGGATGGACCTTCCTTGGGCGAAGAACGGATGACGAAAGGGGGCGGGACGCGCGGCAGGAAATGAGTGGACGGTGGGAGGAAAGAGAGCCATGGGGACCACTGAGGCGAGGTGAGCGGATGACACGCGGCGGCAAGGGAAAGGCGGAAGCAAGAGTGAAATGACAGGAGGAGGGCCCATACTGGTTAAACACCGGGAAACTGAGAGGAGTGGGACTGCACGAGCGCCGTTGATCTGGGCGCTACGATCCTGGCCATCGGGAAGCTGCACATGAGAGCTCAGACCCCCCCCCTCCGCTTAAAGGTAGAAAGGCGGGGGGGGTCCGAGCTGCTCTCTACTGCCGTTGATCCGGGCGCGCTAATCTGACCTGTCGGAGAGCTGCGCCCACGATCTCGAACCCCTCCCCCCCCCTCGCTTAAAGATCGAAAGGCAAGGGGGGTCCGACCTTCGCTGTGCACCGTCGATCTGGGCGCGCACATCTGGACCGCCCAATCTCGCTTCCTGCTTACCATGGCGCATTATCACCTGAAACTTTGGACAAGTGGGTTTTAACCCGCTCTTTTTATATCTAAACCCCTTAGCAAGAAATATCGCTAACAATTTCACAAATACTTTCCATACCCTACACACCAATCTGGGTATCAAATACTCTTAGTGGCATATGGTTCTGAAATACGGCGGGGCTATACAGAGGTACATCCAAATAAAAATGGTCTTTTGTACATCTCATCACTCAGAGCTACCTATCGATATGCTGTCAAAATAAAGCAGAAATTTAGACACCAACACAAATGGGAGTTCAGGTCTACAAATATTCAAAAATGAAATTATGGTAAAGACAACCCTAACAACCAGGCTCAAGAAAACCTGTCCAAGCCATAGGAAAAGAAGGCTAACAAAAAGACGAAGGACATTGGAAAGTGGTGCGATTTCCACAAAATCCTTTGGCACAACACTGATGAATATCGCTTAAAACAATCATTGGTGGCCAAGATCAAATAAAAGGATTTAAACCTTGATTCAAAAAATAATGGGAGAATACAGATCATTGACACAAACCCCACTGCTATTGTCGTGACCATGACAATTCAACCAGAAGAACTAGTAGATCTTGAAGAGGGGAAGCATTGTTTTCATTCATATATGTGAGTGAAGGGGAACCCATTGCATTTTATTCTTGATAGAAGAAGTGATAAGAACCTCATCTCAACAGACGTCATCAAACAATTTGGATTGTCGAAAACACCACACCCGTGACCATACAGTGTCGATTTTCATGTGACGAGATCTTCATGTCGTCCAACAGTGTCGATTTTCATACGACATCCATCCCTTCAAGGATGAGGTATTATTTGATGTTTTCCTGTTCAATCTCTTTGATGTTTTTTTTGTCCAGCCATAAATGTGGAAGCACCATGTTATTTATGAGCCTCGACCATGTAGTTTCATTATTACTGTGGGGGGTCATCTCTACAGGATACCAACGGTAGTTCCAAATCTTCTCCCACCAAAAAAATGTTTCAATGTAATATCTCATATTGGAAAATTCAACCTCTTCACAATATGTTCAAAATGTGAATAGAAGAACACTTCAACAACTGCATCCTTGGCACAAGTCCTTTCTTTCCAACAGAAGCAGATTGTAGAAGAGAAATTAGATATTATTTCTTCACCTAAAATGGTACTTACACATTTCCCATTAAATACAAAATAGAAAAGATTGGTTGAACATATTCAACACTACATGCAACATGTTCATGACAATCTTCAACAAGCTAAGTAGTGCAACTTTTCCAACAAAGCAAGAAACTCACCAACATTCATATTCAGAAAACAAATTCTCCTCTCCCCCAGGAACTCAACCCAATGGATACCATTGCTTCTTAATGACATAGGATTGATACAGGTGTATCTTGGTGGCCCCCCACCTATTCCAACTGACTCAAAACGGTTTTTTGGAAACTTACTATTTTTAGCAGTTTTTCGGGTCCCAAACTTTTGAGGCCATTTTGAGGGCCTAAACGATGTTTTTTCATGATCAATGACCTCATTGAAAACAAGGGACTCTCATTGATCCCTAAAAATGAATCTCGTCATTGATACCTTTCCAACGAGCTATTGTTCACAACAAATAGAGATCGTATGCCAAAGTTACGCCCCCGAGAAGTTGATACACCAAACTACCCAAAACGGGGTCCACAAAACTGTTGGATTTTCATCTCTTGGGGTTAGGTTTTTGGATTTTCTTTATGTTAAAAATGGATTTGGAGATGATTTTAAGAATAATCTTCTTGTGAATGAGAATATTCATCACATCTCTTCTTAAATATAAGCTACCACCATTCTAGTGAGTCTTTCACTATGTATTTCTACAATTTCGTACATTTCGCTCAGTAATAAAAAATGTGTATTACTGTATCTTTGTGTTTATGGTTATATATATGATATATATATGATATATTATTAGATATATGATATATATATGATATATTATTAGATATATGATATATCTCTATACATTGATTTATTATGTCTTCGGTCTCATTTCATGTCGAAAATAATCTGGATCAGTGGTATCAAAGTAGGATGCTCTTGATCATTTTTGAGTGCATGTCCCCGACAAGGTCCGAGTATTGCAGGTTGGGTCTTGAGCTTGTCTCTCTTCAGGAAAATCTCTATCACACACCCAAGAAACCCTCCATGGCGAAGAAAAGAAGGATGAAAATGAAGAATATTCTATTAATCTGTTGCTTGAGTAAGCTCTCACGCGACAAAAGGATGACATGAAGGAGAATTTTTCCCACATTGTTCAATGCCTACCAATAAAAACATGACGTATTCATTAAGAGGCCACTTTGGAGGAACCTCTCCTTTCTAGAAGTTAATTTTGATATTCTTGTATTCAAAGGTCAGATCGATGCAAATGCACTAGAAAAATGGTTTAATCTTCTATATAGTTATTTCTTTGTTCACAATTTTTTAGACAAGGAAAAGATCACCTTCGCACTCCTTAAGTCTCTCCCCCATGTCAATCATTGGTGGGAAACTTACTTGGAAAAAATTTCCATAGAGGAGTCTAGAATATATGGGGTCAAACCCACTTGGGATTTTTTTGTGGATGGGGTGAAGTAACAATATTACCTTGTAGGTAACTATGACGACGAATACATGAGATGGACTGCAGAGTGGCAAGAGAGGGGGAAAACAATTTTGGAGTTCAAAAATATTTTCAATACTTTGCGCAACAAGTTGGGTATCAAATAATTCGAGAAACATCTAGTTTTAAAATATCGCGGGGCTGTACACAGGTACATCCAAACCAAAATGGGTTTTTTGGACATCTCATCACTGGGAGATACCTATTGATATGTTTTCAAAATCGAGCATTAATTTAGGCACCAACACAAATGGGAGTTTGTTTTTGCAAATATGCAACAACCAAAGTATGGTAAATATGTCCCTAACAAACTACCTCTAGAAAACTAATCCAAGCCACAAGAAAATAAGGGTAACGAAAAGACGAAGGACATTGGAAAGTGGTGTGATTTCCACAAAATACCATGGAACAACACTGATGAATGTTTCTCAAAGCAATCATTGGTGTCAAAGATCAAAGAAAAGGAGTCGAACCCTGGTTCAAAATATGATTCATAAAATAATGGGAGAAGATAAAGCATCAACGTAGACCCGGCTATTACTGTCACGACCACAACAATTGAACCAGAAGAACCAACAGATCCTTAATAGGGGGAATGCCTTTGTCATTCAAAGATGTGGGTGAAGGGGACCTCGATGCATTTTGTTGATGATAGTGGGAGCCAGAAGAACCTCATATCAACAAAGGTCGTGAAACAATTGGGATTTTCGACAACACCACACCCATAGCCATACAACATCGGGTGGCTTCGTCGTGGACAATATCTTCCTGTCTGTCAACAGTGATGATTGTAATGTGACATCCATCCATTCAAGGATTAGGTATTATGTGATGCTTTCCCATTGGATGTCTGTGATGTTCTTTGGGGAAAAACATATATGTGGAAGTTCCATGTTATTTATGAGTCTCGACCCCATAGTGTCATTGTTACTCTGGGTGTTCATCTCTATAGGATAATAGAGGTAGTTATGACTATTGTCCCACCAAAACAATGCCGCAAGGTAATCTCTCATACTGCAAAATTCATCCTCTTCACAATTTGTTCAAAAGGTGAACAAAAGGACATTACAACCACTGTATCCTTGGCACAAGACCTTTCTTTTCAATAGAAGTTGATTGTAGAAGAGAAATAATATATTGTTTCTTCACCTACAATGGTACCTACACACTACCCAGTCAAGCCAAGATACATCAACTTGTTTGAACATATTCAACCCCGCCAAAAAAAGGAAAGAAATTCACCAAGCTAAGAAACACAACTTCTCTATCAAGGAAAGAAACTCACCAAGATTCAAATTCAACAAATGCTTTCCCGTCTCCCCTAGGAACTCAACATAATGGAGATGATTGCTTCCTAAGGAGGGAGGAATGATCTAAGTGGATCTTTTTGAGTTTTCAATGAGCTATGGCTCATGCATTTAATTCAATGTTTTTGTTTAGCCTTTAACATGAGCCATAACTAATGCACCAACCCAATATCACAAGAAGAATAACCAGGCATAATAACAAAAGAATTATCCTTGGAAACCCTTCTCAACAAGGGAATAAAACCCAACCAATAATTTGCTATATTCTTCAAGAGAAAGACCTCCCACACTATCACCAAACTTAGAACACAAGAGGGTGTTGTAATTCTCATAATTTCATACCACAACTTCTAAAATCATGAGATGACACAGTGATAAGTGTGTTTCCTCAATGGGGATTCACCTTTCTTTATATAAGAATTTTCACATCAAATGATGTGTCTATTGGCACAATAGGGCTGACCTCAATAACTCAAAATATGATTAATAATTTCCATATTAATTATCTTTTATATTAATTATCTTTTACATTAATTATCTTTTACATTAAGGTGGGGCTGACCTTTACCGTTTACATTACAAATAGGGTTACAGGTAATTATAACTCTTGAAAAATATAGCAAGGGATATCATACACCCACTAGTGCTAAGACACTAGGGGCACATCCACAAGGATGTCCACATCTCTATCTCACTGTGTCTCACAGGAGAACCACACTCACTATTGCTCAGCCACTAGGATCACGTTCACCTGTGATCATCCAAAAGCACATCCAACTCAACAAATATTATTTCCCACTGCATTACACATGAGAGTCATTTGGAGTTCATTATCTCAATTCTCTTCTCAGAGGAGGATAATACATCATTTCATCTCTGTTTCATAATGATGCACCCAACTCATGGGAATTCACATGTTCACCTATGCTGAGCCACCGACACATCCAACTCAACAGATCTTCTTTCTCTCTTCATTACACAAGAGAATCATCTGGAATTATTCTCAACTCTCTGTAAGGAGGAGGCCAACACAACTTTCCATTTTTGTCTCAGATATGAACCACACACCCAACTCATGGGATTTCTCTCAGGTCTGTGTCTTGGAGAATGTCTCAAGTAGTTATAAACATCAACACTCCCTCTCATATAGGGAGGAATTCTCCATCAGTCCATGTCCCGCATGGAAGTATTCAAACTTTGTCCTAGCTGTAATGATCAACACTCCCTCTTAACTAGGGAGGTAATCTCCACCAAGCTAGTTTCTCACAGAAGTGCTCAAACTTTGTATTGCCAAGCAGTTTGGTGAAGATATCTACAATCTTCTCTTGTGTAGGAAGATACTGCACATGTATTTCTTTCCTCTGCAACATGTCTCTGATATAGTAATATTTTATCTCAATGTGTTTCGATCTATCATGAAACACAAGGTTCTTAGAGAGCTTCACACAGCTCTGGCTATCGCAAGTAATAATAGGATACATCTCATGATCAAATGAATATTTCTTAAGACACACTACTTCGCAAAATTCCACACTTCATTCTATATATACTTTTCTTCTGCAATACTCAAGGCCATAGAGCTTTGTTTCTTCCCGCACCAGGAAACCATGGTAAACTCCAAGGTAAAAAAACAACCGAATGTGCTCTTCCAGTCCACTTTACTCTTTGATCAATCTGTATCGGCATATCCCTACAAACTCAAGTTCACACTGCAGTCATATCTCAGGCCATATCCAACTGTACCTCGTATATATATATCTCAATACATGCTTTATCGTTATCTAGTGACTCTGTCTCCACTGACTCATGGATTGACTAAGGACATTCGTTGCATAGCATATATCAGGTCTGGTGTTTAACCAACTACATCAATGATCCAATAAACTATCAGTACACATGTGGATCAATCTCGTCTGAATCGTCATCATTTATTTTTCATCAAGTCCATTACCATCGTTATAGAAATGGATTTTCATTCTGTCATACTGAAATTCTTTAATATATCCACTGTATATTTTCCTTGACTTAGTAAATGTCTCATTGGTCCTATGTCATACTTCTTGTCCCAAGAATTAGTGCATCATACCTAGATCCCTCATCTCGAAATCAGAAGTTAAGGCTTGCTTGTATCCAACAACACGACTTCCTAAATAAGTCATCTAAATCAGGCTCTCATCACCAACAATGTAATAGCATAGGTTTGGATCATCAACACTCTTGTTGAAACCCAAAATCATCAAGAATCCATCTATCTAATGTATTTTCAAACTCATGGATGGTGGTACAGATGGCAGTGCATCCGGCTACTGGATCAATATGTCTCATCATAGTTCACTCCCTTTTCTTGTGAGAATCCTCTGACTACAAGTATATGAGGGATGAGGATAGGCTCTCTGATTTTAACTGCATACTTCAATGTCTTTACCTTTCCCATTTGCAAGCCACTTAACCCCAATCTCTATGTCATCTAAATTTTAAAATTAACACAAAACTTTGATAACATCTTATAAAATGGGAAGGAGATCAATGCCTCAAGGCTATGCTAAGCAAAGCCAACCATCATATATTTATTAATAAATGAAGAGTGCATTATTATAGGAGATGAAGAACGGTTGAAAATGGTTTGAAACGGTTCGACCAATAATCCAGATCACACTATTTTTAAAAATATATAGATTGAGACTTTGTGTCCATGGTTTAGGGAAGCCATGCTTGACTGCTAAATTGAAGAGCTAGTGCATATGAGGGATGAGGATAGTTTCTCTGATTTTAAAATTTTCATCTCTGCATACTTCAATGTCTTTACCTTTCCCATTTGCAAGCCACTTAACCCCAAACTCTTTGTCATCTAAAGAAAAAACTTCATCCTTTGTAGGAACAATATGAACGGTGTCCATGAAATTAGAGAACTCATAAATACTTTTAAAGTAGTAATTTTAGTCCCTTTAGGGAAACATATTATTTTCTTTAGTATTGTCAAATAGAATTTGCCCCTAGAAATTCTTAGGATCAATCTTAGATAGGTGTAAAAAATGTTCTTTTCTTTTACTTATATAGTGCCTTTTTTCATTATTAATTAGAGATTTGTATGTATTGATCTTATCAAGTTTGAAGGACTCATTAGAAGCATCCCTAGTGGTTTTCCTATAAATTTTTCATTGGTTATCATACTAAGGGCACATTGTTTTATTCTTCTTTTTACATAACAGCTCAAAAGAGTAGTTGTTAACATAAGTGGAAAGGGTAGTTGTAAAATTATGATAGAGGTCTTCAATCTTGTCCTTATAAGTTAGGAGATGTAATTCATTGTTTAAATCGTTTAATAAAATATCAACTTTACTTTTGTCAAAAATTAGTTGCCTTTGATTATTATAATTTTCTTCAATATAACTCATGTACAAGGAAAAGCTTAAAGCTAGGGTTAAAGGATCAAATTGTAATTTATTTTTTAGTTCTTCTTTTAGCATTACTGGCTTATTCTCCTCTTGTTGTTCTTTTATACCAAAAATTCTGAGGTTCAAGGCTATTTTATTATTTATTATTTAATTTGTTTTCCAAACTACTTAGGGCCAAATAGTTGGTTAGTTTTTTTTCTATCACTTTAATCATATCTCTCAAGTTGTTATTTTCTTCAACCTCACATTCTTGGGTTCATTGCTTTTGTTTTTCCATTTATTTTATTCTAGTCTCCATGGTGTGCAATTGACTCTTGAACCCTACCTATATATCCTATATCTCTATTTGAATCATATCTTTGAAGAGTCTAAATTTTTTATAGCTTCTAACTCTATTTGGACTTTTGCATCTTTTTCTTCTTTCATTTCTATAATATCATAAAAAAAATTAAATATAAATTTAATTGTTAATATGTATAATGAAATTGTATATCTAGTTTTTATTATTATAGTTGACATTTTAAGTTATAATATTAGAAATAATATTGATGTAAATGTATTTCTTAATAAATTTAATAAATTTTATATTAATTTTTATTATTAATTAATCACGTGTATATAATTTTATTCATATTAATATAAAATAAATAACATTTCAAAATATTTTTATTTGTCTACCAATTATAATTAATAATTATATTAATATGTTTATAAATATTAAGAAATTTATATTTAACATATTAATATTATTAATGTAATAATAATATTTATTGTGGAAACTATTGTGGATAACCGACAACTTATACAGTTGGTTGTTATGTGGAAACTATTTATGATTTCCATGTTCTTAAAACATCATTTCTGGAAAGGAGAAAGGAAATGTCTACCTACACAGTTGGTTGCTATTGTGGTTCAGTGTACGTGGGAGTGCTTTATTTGGTCCTAAACCAATTTGACAGAACTAAATTTTCTCTTTAAATAAAACCCTTTGAATCACCGGACATTAGCTACGTGAAATCAATTCATGGATATTCCCAAACCTATTACTCCTTCAACCGACTTCAGAAAACCAAAATCTATGTGTTGTTCCAAAGTCTGTACTTAAGGATTAGAAGTACAGTGTCTAGGCATTTGAAAGTGAGTAAGGGGTAGAGAAGAAAGAAAGGTCAACCTTCGACAAGGGAAGCTAGGGATGATTTCTAGGTTGTTGTCTGGCATCCAACTGTTCCTGGATGTTTATGTCCCTTTCAATCGTTGTGCACAAACGTTCAAGTTCTACTTGGGTAGTGGTTGTTTTAATAACAATATCAAAAAGATTTAAGGCAATATTTGTTTGATCTGATAGTCCGGGTTGGATATTAGGTTGTCTTGTCATAGGGAAAATCATAGAGGAACAAAATGATAAGAAAATCTCAATGCTTTTTACATGCTATCTCGATTTCGGTCATATGAAGGAGAGTTTATAGCTCCAGTAGTGAAAACAGGGTGCAAACCAAAGGCCCTTTCCCATAACTGAGTTACATTTTAACAAATATGTATGAGGTGTAAGAAAACATTAAGTTATCTATAATGTAAGGCTCCTATCAAGGGAGAATCTCACTTGTAAACGGGGGAAGAAAAAGATAAAGAAATAACCTGATGAAGCATAAAATATATATATAGAAATCTAAAGTGTTCACTAGTCTTATACCTGCTGATAGCCGGTACAAAGGGAAAATGGTAAACAATATAGAAAACTAAAATTTATTCACTATAGTAGAGGTTGTACTAAGTTATAGCAAAGCATTCATCAGATATATATAAGAAATTAAATTAAATATGAAATACAAGGAAACAAACTCATAACACAGTCGTGACGGAATCGAGAATCTTCGGATTTGCTTTGTATTAACTCTCAAGGGAGAAAATCTCTATTACAATCGACCCAAACAGGTCCATCTACTTGTTCCTTCCTTCTGTTGTATATTTATACAGATTTACATATGATGGAATCTCAATCGTTCCAGGATTTTCAGTTACAACAAGAAGGAGATCAATCGTTTCATTTGTTTATCTCTATCTTTATTTGGTACCGGAAGTCTGCCCCTTTCTATGCTCGGTACAAGTGACACATTTTTCCACCAACCGAGATATCAACCTAGAAGGTTCTGCTTGACAATTGGCCTAAAAAATATAACAATCTCTGACTAATTGTGGTAACCTTTCTTGCATCTGTCGGTCTAGGGTGTTGATAGTGCACAATCGCACACTTGGTTTAATAATCCATTTATCTATTTGAACTATGTCTGCCAGAGTTACTTGTGAGATTTTGGTCGAATCTCTTTCTTCTTTCTCATTTATATCAAGCGATAATTTCGCTATATTCATTTGGTTCAGTGTCTCAACATTTCTCTCACTATCAATGCCTAACATATTTTAATCTATAGAATCGAAGGCCTCTTCACATAATTTCCTTACCCTCTTGGCTTGCAATTTTCCTTCTGATATGCTACGTTCCCATTCTTTCAACAAAATATTACCTCGGGTCTGTTCCGAAATCAAAAACTTAGAAGTATTTGTCGATCCCCTATTTTTTGTAGCTATTATAGCCTCTTGAAATGCTACCCGAGATCCTCCATCTTCTCTCTCTTTGACGATAAGTTTTCCAATACTTGATCAATAAGTAGGTAGTTGTCTCGAATCGTCTTTACCTTGGCAAGTAAACTTCGCTGGGTTGCAGAAACTCTGCTCCAAATCTCTAGAGCCTGGGACTGGAATAGCCCGATATTTATAACCTGGCTTTCGATGAACTCTAATCTAACCTATAGCTGCCCTATAAAGTCTCTTTGCTAGCCTACCTGTATTTGACTGGTCTGAGCTACCAGCTTTTC
Source organism: Picea glauca (assembly GCA_000966675.3). Lineage (NCBI taxonomy): Eukaryota > Viridiplantae > Streptophyta > Pinopsida > Pinales > Pinaceae > Picea > Picea glauca. The sequence goes on along the minus strand of JZKD02S0748761.1, from coordinate 149,817 downwards.
TTGTTCGAGGTTAGCTTTGAGAAGCTCAATTTCATTTTTATCGGCCATTCTTACTTGTTCTATTCCTATGTTCTCCTAGTCCTTGGCAGCTTCCTCTGATGTGGCTAGTTTAGCTTCTAAGGTTTTGATGAGGCGATTTTTTCGTTTCAGCTAATTTTTCAAAACCCCGACTGAAAATTGGTTTGTCGTAGCAAACACCCCTAATGTTCCAGCTATTTCTATCGTAAGCTCTTCTTTCTTCATATCTTTCCCATCGGTCAACACCTTAAATGTTTTGGCCATTGATCCTGCTTCTTGATAAAATTCTCTTTTTACCACAACTTTTCTCTTTTTATCCAAAAAGAACTCATTTGGGGGGAGCTCTTCCATCCTTATAGGTATCAATTCTTCATTGAAAATCCACCCTGCATCTCTGTTCCCTTGATTTGACTATAAGGGAATAATGGAGGTGATGGGATTTTTGATTTGCTTAGTTGATTGGCCTAGAGTGGCCACTGGAGTCTTTGTTTTTGGCAGATCAAGAGTTTTCATTTCTGGTTTCAGGATCCTAGTTTGCTCTTCCCTGTCCTGGTATTCTTCTTGTCTAGGTGTTGAATCTTTGGAGTCTTCTTCTTATTTTTTTTGTACCTCTGTTGTTATCGGATTCTCATACCGCAATACTGGGGGAAGACAACTCCATCAATGTTCTTGGAATTTTAAAACACCGGCCCTCTCTTCGGGCGCCAGGGCTTGTATTCGAGCCAAAACCTCAGCATAAGATCTCGTGCCTCGAAAAATGTCATCCGAGGGTGAATTTTCGTGCTCAAACCTTTTAAGCCCGCAACTGGCTAAGTGATTACTTATGACGCTATGTGGATCGTGCTTCTTGAATTTGACATGAACCAATTTCAGATCTTCCAGGGCTACTGCCTCAGCTTTAGCATGCCCGAAATCTAACAAAGAATAGGAATTTAAATGAATAGGAAATGGTGTCCATACCTTCGTAGAATATCCCTTAAGTTCCTTGTTTACGCCACCGATTATGGTTTGCCTGACAATCTCACGACAAGCCAGCTTATTGGGTATGAATAATGGTAAGGCATGCAGAGGAACAAAAGCGTCAAAAACCCTGAGATATGAAAATTCTTCTTCCACGTACCAATCGGCTATACTGTTGAGATTTACCGCGATATTGTCTGAGATACTGGGTGGCGGGTGGTCGAAGATAGTGATGTGCAACGGTACCATTACCCAGTTAGATATTTCATATACAAAATATGAAGCTTTGTCTTCCCACAACATTGAATGGTAGACATGGATGGGCTCACCCTCCAATGGATTCCAGCTCCAACTCATTAAGGGAAAAGGTGTCAAAAAACACATGGAATCCATGATATACGTGGACATAAAGAATGAAGCGATCTTTCTACTCTTCTTCTGCTCTCGATACTCTATAACTCGACTGGTCAAATTATCAGACAGTAGTTTAGCCTAGTTGAAGGAACAACCTTCAGCGATTGAATGAATTAGAGGCACCCACTGAAGGAAAAAATGTGTGGTGTCCTCTCTCCCATATAATCTACAGGTCATCATAGCTACATATTTGAACTGTGGTTCCAGAGAATCTATTGAATATATACCATTACTGTCAGCCCTGAACTTCGAAGGGTGTGAAACCCAATCTTTGATTAAACTAGACATACTCTTGTCGTATTGCACACATTCCTTCTGTTTAAAATTTTCCAAGAATTCGGCATTGTATGCTAAGTCTGACACGATAGGAAACTTGTACATGGCCTGCAATTGTTCGAGTCTTAAAGTCCCAATAGTGACTCTCTGCTCGTTGATGATGGTTCTGGTTGGTATATCTACATGGTCTAATGCCCACCAGACCATATCATAGTAAGGGGGCAGACGTGGTATAGCTGCTACTTTATGCATTTGAGCCTGAATGACGATCTTATATTTGGTGATCAGGTCATATTTTTCATTGTCACTGGAATCATCTGAACCATCTACCAATTCGGATTGTAGAACCTCAGAAATATATGACCAGGTCCTGACGGAGTCAACACTTCGAGGTGAAGTATCATAAACGTTGTCTGAACCTTGTCCTGAAACCTCAACGGTGGATTTAGACACTTTTCACGAGGCCATGGTAGGGGATTATACTTTGGCTCTCCTGCGATAAAAATATGTATACATACAAAAGTTAGTTCGCTCGAGAAAGGTTTTCTCTGCGTAGAATAGAAATGAAATTTGTGACAACAAATAAAAGATCCATGCCTTCGACCATTTAAAACTAGGTCATCCTTAGGAATAGAACGATCAAATCGTTCTTAAATATAAATTTAGCAATAAAAACCAAATCCTTACTTGTCGATTCGCCTCATTTCCAATTAATGTCATAGATTTTGATAGTTCGTAATGCAAGTTGGCACAAGGAAAGTTTAAAATTGCCTCGTAGACTGTGCATATTAATTTTCGTATTAAAACACTAGAAATGTTAGCTTAGTTTAATTAATCAGGCCTTTTTAAATGTTAATTAATCTTTCGGCATTTGCCTCATCGGGAGTTTTCACTTTAACCCTTTAAACCTCTAAAACCCGAGATTGCGATGATTAGCTCTGGTTAATAAAAAATGTAACCAGGATTAAGTGTTTAATTAATTACATTTTTATTTATATTGCGACTTCGCGACTCAAGGCTTCAAAGGTATAGCTTCCGGGAGGATGGTATGCCGAGTTGGAAAATCGCGAGATCGTGATGATATGATCTAATCAAAATGGAAGATAAAACCATATTAAGTGTTTAATTAATTATGTTTTTATTTATATCGCGACTTCACAACTCGGGGCTTCGAAGGTATATCTTTTGAGGGAAAACATGCCGAGTTGCGAATTCCCGACAGAGCTTAACCGCGGTTAAGCTTTTTACCTTTAACATTAACCTCAGTTACTAAAACAAGAATCTCATGGTTTCGGATGTCCGGGTTATGACAATAAGACTTTTGGAGCTATCAAACACCGAGACGCAAAATCTCGATGATGCTTAACCATGGTTTAGAGTATCTTTACTCTCAGTACTGATCTGGGTAAACTTTTTCAAAACTGTTTCATCGTTTCGCCCCTTGGAACTTGTAAACTATGTGATCTATAACTTCCGACATGCGACATCCCGAGGTAAAAAAGGAGAGACTCATTTAAACGATTAAAAAAATAAATCATGCCTTAAGAGTATGATAGCCATTGCTTCTTGCGTGATGAGACTTCTGAGATTTTGGGGAAGATAAAGGAAAATACCAAAACCAGCTTTTGACTTCAAGCATTTAAGATATAAAATTTAAAAAAAAAAGGCTAAAAAACAAAGCCGGCTCCAACATAGACTCTAGCTAGGGATCCCTTTTTCTTGCAAGACGAGAAGAACAGTATACCACGTGCCTATATTGGGTAAATGGAGTCAATGGATTTAATCCAGTGAAGTTGTTCCTTAGAACAGGATACCGAAGGGGAAAGGGACTTCTTTTTCTACTTTTGAAAATCTTTTCGAAACTCAGATACTTTTTAAACTTAGTTGTAGTCCCTTTCACGACTTTCTCCTTCTCATTACTGAATTCAGGTCTGCATTAAGATAATCAAAACAGTTCTAGGAGACCCAAAAGATCTTGTGCCCTGTCTGAACTTGGGATGTAGATCAGGTTTTGAAAAATTTGGTTACCAAAGCAGAGTGATATTCATGTATAACAGCCTTATAGATATCTCAGGTATTTCTTCACTGCCAGTGAGCCTATTCAGTACCCCGGTGAAGTTATCTGACCCTTTTTACTAAATTTCCTTTCACCACTTCGTAATATATTTATGCATTTAAATACTGAGACGAGGGCAATCATTTCTGAATTTCCTTTCATCGTCTTTTGGACTATATGGGGGAAATCATTTCTGAATTTCCTTTCACCACCTGTCCTATAATTTTCTTTTTTAGAGTGCGAAGTGGGGGCAATCAGTTTGTATGAGGGATGATATCTTTGTAATATTTTTCATTATAGGTCTACCAACTTACTTTAATTACTTGGTACCAACCTTCCCTTAACTTTCACAACACCTTCGTTCGCAGGGAGAAAGGGAAAAATTAATTTTTTGGAGTTTTCTATTTGAGCAAGCCTCAATCCTTCGAAACTGTTGAAAAACCTAGAACAATCATGATCAATTAGGCGTCACTTTATTTAGTAAGGGACTGAGTAGTTGTGAAGACCAACTTACTTTTCACAATCTATTTTGAAGCTTCTGAGGTTAAAAAGTAATCCCTTCTCCCTACGTATGCAAAACCGGAAAGATGCTATCTTTTTAAAAGGTAAACCCAAAAACATAAAAGGGTAATAGATAGAGGTCTACGAACTGAAAAACAGGGGTCAAAAATCAAAACTGACTCTTGGAAATCTTTTTCGGGGGTGCTTTACTTTGGGTGACTTATTCATTTTGTCTTATTCTTTCGTAAACGCTTAACCATGGAAATGTTCCTTTATTTATTATTTCAGATGATATTGTCGTATTCTTATGGGGTTATCTTGGTTTCCTTTGAGAGGCCTTCAAAACAAGAGTTTTAGGAATTCTTACCTTTATCTTACCATTTCATTTTCTTTCCAAACTATCAAAAATCTTTTTAATCACCTGTTCAAGCCAATTTATTTTCCGATACACAACTTTCTGTTTACTTCTCCTGCTCATTTAGTTTGCAGCTAGAATCCTGTAAAAAGAAAAATATGAAGGTTATCAAGGCTTTTTGAAAGGTGTTGAAAATTTACGAAAAGAAAAGAAAATAAAAAAATCAATGCGTAATGAAATATATATACATATGTAAAAAATTCTATATATGAATATATACATCTTTTCTTTTTGGCGACTACTTATGTCATATAACGATTCAAATAATGCCCGTTGACAAGGGCATTGAGGATTTCACCATCTAGATTTTCTAGTAGGAAAGAATTTTTTCCTTCGAGAACCGAGACTTTGAATGGCCCATACCAGAGATGATCAAATTTACCATGTTTCATTGTTTCTTCCCTCCTTGCATCCCACCTTAATACTAAATCACCTAGGAGGCAATCTTTGTCCTTTGCCCTACGGTCAAATAATGCCTTCATGTCGTCTTTGTACTTCTGCAACATTTCATCTACTTCGACCCTCTGTTGTTGAACCTCGATTAGCTGGTTTATCCTCCTAGTGACATGATTAGGTTCTTCTTTCTTATCTTTCCATAATTTCATCACGGGGAGCGCTAAATTTATAGGTAACACCGCATCTGTCCCATATACCATCTGAAAAGGGGAAATGCTGATAGACTTTTTAGTGCCTATGCGATTCACCCATAAGGCGTACTTTAAATGCACATGCCAAGACTTTTTGTTTTGATCCAACACTTTCTTAATTATATTTATCAGGCTCTTGTTAGACGACTCAACCAGTCCATTTCCTTGCGGGTAATATGCTGTGGAATGGCCAAGAACGATATTATACTTTTGGCAGAAGCTAATCATAGCCATAGATTTGAAATCTTGGGCATTATCTATGACTATTTTTCGGGGGCAGCCAGATCTTGACAAAATATTGTCTTCTAAGAAATCTATTACCACTGAGTCAGTTGCCCTTTTGGTTGAAATAGCTCCCACCCATTTAGTAAAGTAGTCTCTGGTAGTTAAGATCCACTTGTGTTGGGCGCTAGAATGTGGATTAATCTTACCTATAAAATCTATCCCCGATTGTTGAAAAGGGGCTTCAGTTTTGACCGGAACTAAAGGTAGCACCGGGAGTTTCTGTTTGCCTGCAAATAGTGGACGTCTGAGAAAATTTTTGGCCAGTAATACCCAACCCTCAGAATTTTGTAAGCTGTGGCCCTCCAAGTGTGATGTCCTCCACACACTCCTTTGTGAAATTCACTTATAACCCGTTATGTTTCCGATTCAACTAAGCAGATTAACAAGAAACCGAGTGGGTCTTTCCAATATAGTTGATTTTCGGTGATACAATACTTAACTGCATGAAGCTTTAAAGTCCTGGCTTTTGATGGTGATAGTTCACTTAGGCATTTTATAGTCAGTAGGTAGGATACTATGTTCCTGTACCAGTCTAATGATATGAACTTCTCTTTGATCCTCGTTGGATTTGTTTGCTCATCAAGCTCATTTATGTTCATGTCTTCATCACATTCCTGTAGGAAATTTATATCCAGAGCTCTGAGATTTGATTTAGCCAAAAGTTTGGCCAGGCCTTCTCCCTTTATCAGTTTAGTAGGTTTGATTTCCAGGTCAAATTCTTGAATCTTGGCAAGCCATCGTCCTCTTTTCCCATCGTTGTCTGGTTGTACCAAAATATCATTCATAGAACTGGTAGGCACATACACAATTATCTTGGAGTGTAATACATATGTTCTGAATGCCTTTAGTGCTTTTACCATGGCGTACGCTTGTTTTTCTATTATATCATATTTAAGTTCTACGTCTCTGAGGCTCTTGCTGAAAAAGGCGATTGGCTGTTCGAAACCCTCTTCGTTTTTTTGGAGGAGCACCGCAACAATCGTGTGTTCAGAGGCAAACGAGAAAATAAGAAATTCTTTTAGATAATCGAGGCTTACCAACACAGGTGCCTCGGATATGACTTTCTTAATGTGTGCGAACGACGCTTTGGCCTCTATTGTCCACTTTACTTCGTTGTTCTTTTTCATCATATCTGTGATCAATTTTACAATTTCAGTGAAATTTGGGATAAATCTTCGTAAAAAAAATATTTTTCCTAAGAAAGATTGAATTTATTTTACATTTCTAGGAATGTTTATAGTGTTTATCACTTCAACCCTCTTAGGATCAATCTTAATTCCATCCTTAGATACAATATGACCCAAAAGTTTACCTTCTTGCATGCGAAAGTGTGATTTCTTGGGATTTAAGGACAGACCAAACTTGCATCATTTTTCGAATGTTTGTTTAAGATGTACCAAATGCTCTTCGTCAGATTTGGAGAAAACTGCTAAATCATCGAGATAGATGACAACGAACTTATCCCTCTCTCTGATGAAAGCGATGTCCATAGCGCGTTGGAGCGTGGCTCCTGCATTCATCAAACCGAAAGGCATTTTATCATACATGAACGTACCCTAAGGAGAGGAGTAGTAAAAGCTGTTTTTTCTTTATCTTGTTCATTCATGGCAATTTGATTATATCCAGAGAAGCCGTCAATCATAGACATTATGTTCGCCCCAACTACCTTTTCTAGCATGCGATCCATTTTAGGCAGTGGATATATGTCTTTAAGAGAGGACTTATTTAGATTTTTGAAATCCACGCACAGTCTAATTTCCCCACTCTTTTTTCTGACAGGGACCAGGTTTGCCACCTAGTCGGAATATCTCAGAGGTACTATAATTTTCGTGTCTAAAAGATTATTCGCTTCTCTCTCGACCACAGGAAATAAAATGGGGTTGATCTGCCTAAGCTTTTGTCTAAAGGGTTTGACCCCAGGCTTTAGAGGTATCTTGTGATCGATCATGGTAGTGTTGTAGGTTCTTAACTCGTCGTAAGTCCAGGTGAAAACGTCTTTAAATTGTCTGAGTAGGTCCTTATACTTGCCTTTTATTTCAGGGGGGAGGAGCTTACATATTTTAACCATCCTGGACTCTTCTTTGGTTCCTATGTCACAGTCCTCAACCTCTTATGGTTGGGGTTGTAACGTGGATTTTACAGGTATGTCGTTTTGATCAAACCGTCTTTTCAGAGGGATCAATCCTTTCAGAATTTGGTTATTTTTTAGGACCAACATAGGATGATTTGTGATTTTGTCTTGGAAATTTTGAGAGTCTTCCCCTTCTTGCATGATCCATATATGGTCGTTCTGATTTTCTTGATTCGCGTGAGTTTTGGAAAATTTGCCTACTTCTTCAAGAAACTTCTTAATTTGTTCATCATCCTCGAAAACCTACCAGTGCTGGATATTATCCGGTATAGATGGTCTGTGTCTTATCTCTATGTGATACTTCAATTTAAAGGTTGAAGGAGGTGTGAAAGTTAAAGCTTCTTTAGCTAATGCATCAGCCTATAAGTTTTCCGTGCATGGGATGGAGTGAACATTTACAGACGAGAAAAACTTTTCCATTAGATCCCAGTCACAATTTATGTATTATCTTAATTTGGGATGCTTGGCCTGGTATTGTCGATTTATTTGTTTGACTATCAACTCCACATCTTCGTATACCTCTAGGTTTTTTATTTTTAGCCTCGTGGCAGCCTCTATCCTAAGAACAAGGCTTCGTATTCACATACATTGTTAGTATAATATATATCCCATTGTAGTCTGTAAGAAAAAGGGACAATGAACCTATCTTCTGGTGCCACAAAAAGCACTCCTGCACTAGCTCCTTCGCATGACAAGGCACCATCAAAAAACATTTTCCAGATACTGGTACTACACATATCCTCGGTCATGTCACCTAACTCTTCATGCTCTATATCATTTTCTTCTGTGAAACCATCTAAACCGTCATCAAAAGATAAGATACAATTTCCTTAATCTTGATCTACAATGTAAATAGGGAAATTGTTCAGATTTTGAGCGTCGCTTACTGTATATGCTAACCTCATCTCCATGTACAACTGAGTAAATTTCCCACCAAACACAGGAATCGTGGAGTACGTCATATCCAGTTGAAGAGGACCCCCCAGCTTGGCTCCCCATGACCTAGACAACAGTAAGTCGTGCTTGGGGGGAATATCAGAAATGACCACATCCATCAAGACGCTCTTAACTGGGACCTGTGCCAGGGTGACTACTAAATCCTTTATCATTCCCATGCACTTAACTTTCCTCGAATAAAATGAGTAAAGATATCTGTAAGGTCTGGTGATCTGGAGGCCCAATCTGTCCATAATAATTTTAGGCATCACATTATGTGAGGCTCCAGAGTCTAGCATGCAATTATGTAGCAGTTGATCGTACACGTTTAAGGTGATATAAAAGGGAGCAATAGTGTCTTTGGCTCCTTCAAAATGTGGACCAAAAGTGATGTTGGGCTTATCATCTTCCAGGTTCAAAACATTATATTGGCTTTCTAGCTCTGAAATGCCTATCACTTTGGTAATCTGCTTTCGATAAGCTGGGTTTTTCGCTAACTCTACCAGAGGAATTGGTATCTTAATTTTATTTATCTCGTTTTTGAAACTGAAAACTTTGCTCACCTTGTCTGTTTCTCTAGTTGGGACTTCCAAATCCTTCTTTTCCAACTTATTTGTATGGACTGCCTTATTACTCATGATCTTGGTTAAAGGTGTATTTGTATTAGCTTCTTCGGTTTTCTCAGTTTGAGTCTCAACCTTCTCCACTTTGGGTTCTTGCGCGTTTACTACTTTCGCTTTGTTGTTAGGTAACACGATTTCTTCCGGGGTAGGCTCATAAGTTTGACCTCTTGGGAGAATTTTCTTAGGTTGAGTAGTTGAAATGGGCTTACTCTTAGATCTCAAGTTATACCTAGGTTGGACCTGAGCCATTATCATATTGGTTTCCTCTTGATAACTACAAAGGTTAGTATAATCTCTTTCTTCACCCTTAATAGACGATTGTTGAGTGTTTAGAGATTTTTCATAATCATCTCTAGTCAGATAAGGTTGTGTGTAGTCATCACCCAAGTTCGTGACATCATCATCTAAATCTCCGAAATCTTGGAGATCATTCCCTCCTATAAAATTTTCGTTCTTTAGGGGAGTTTGTATTTTCTGATCTTCATTTTTTATCTGTCTTTCCTGGTTTGGGGGATTGGGATTCCTCCTGAAATCCTTTTTGGTGAAATAATCAGCTTTGGAATGTTTTAGCTCCATCCTGGATATCTTATTAGATAGCTCCTTAATTATCCTGGCCATATTGCCTACTTTGTCATCTGTATATCTATTAGACCCTGACAGCCCTGCTTATTCTCTAAAGCGTCTAGTTTCTTAGTTTCCCGCTTCTACTTTAGCATTTAACTTACTAGAAGCCATCATATTTGACTCAATTTCTATAGTGTCATCTTGCATTCGGTTTAGAGTAGCTCCCCTTCTTTCCCGTAAAATAAGTGCAAAATCTAGTTCGAAATCCCCCGCGAAAGTTACTTTGGCTGCGGGTTGGGACGGTTTAACCTCTGCTGGGATTTTGTTATACAACTTATTGAATCTTGGAATAAACTCCATAACTGTTTCTGAATTCTTTTTTCTTAAAGACCCAAACTCTTTTAAATAGTATAGGTGGTCCTTTCTTTCACCCCGCTGTCTAAGGAAAGCATCTTCCAAGGCATCATAGGACAAGATAGATCCTGTAGGTAGACTCTGTAACCAAGTTCGGACCTGACCTTTGAAGGTTTGGACGAAAAGCCTCGAATACACATCTTCATGTTCGATACCTAGGATGTCTGCAAATTGATCAAAGAAATTTATGTGTTCGGCTGTGGTCAAATCTCCTTCCCCAGTGAATTTTGGCAAATTTTTTATATAATTTTCGGGAAGGTCGTGGAAAGGAATGGGCAATACCAAAGGAGCATATCTTTCTGCCACTTTAGCAAACACTCTGGGAGGGGGCCTAGGCCCTTGACCTCTAGCTCCTCCCCCAGGAGCACCCCCACATCCTCCTCCAGGAGGACCCCCACCATCTCCTCCGGCGGCTACCATCGATATTAGTGGAAAGTTGTAAAGGGGGTTTTGGAATATTAAAAGTGAATCTTTACTTTCTTCGCGGGATGAAAATTTGAGGATGATTGGTAAGGGATGCGAGGGCTTGGCTCTTAGGACTTGCAAGAGATGTAATCAGGAGAACTAACAGGTGTGGAAAATGGATGTGTGAAATATTCTTCGAGACTATGTGAGGTCGCAAAATTTAACTGAAGATTCGACAATATATCAACCGCAGATGAATTTTCTACAGGACCTTTTCCTTTATGTACTACAGAGGTTATCGGACGGGTTTCGCTTCTAAATTCAGAGCAGTTTGATGTTAGATCCTTAGTGTCGAAAAGAGGGCTGCATGAATTTGAAGGTTCAGAAGAACTCTTGGTCTTCAGTTGTGGGTATTTAACCTGATAGACTGCAGGGGTCGGCTTAAGAGAGCCTCTCGCCTTTAAAATCTTCTCAGGATCGGTAACGGGTTTGGTCTGTTTACCATCCAGGTTTTGCCGGGTATTCCTTTAACCAGATGCTATCTTATTAATCGTGGATTTTCCAAGTGAAATATTGGAAATACTTTAAAAGGTGTGCACTCTTTGTTCACTATAAAAGAGTGACACTTTCAAAGAAAAATGTCGTTTTCCCAGGGAAATTTTTTTCATAACTTCGGACGCCGGCAACGGCGCCAAAAAGATGTTGTTCCAGAGTCTATACTTAAGGCTTAGAAGTACAGTGTCTAGGCATCCTAAAGTGAGTAAGGGGTAGAGAAGGAAGAAATGTCAACCTTTGACAAGGGAAGCTAGGGTTGATTTCTAGGTTGTTGTCTGTCTTCCAACTATTCTTGGATGTTTATGTCCCTTTCAATCGCTGCCCACGAACGTTCAAGTTCTACCCAGGTAGTGGTTGTTTTAATAATAATATCAAAAATATTTAAGGCAATATGTGTTTGATTTGATAGTGCGGGTTGGATATTAGGCTGTCCTGTCACAGGGACAGTCATAGAGGAACAAAATGATAAGAAAATCTCAATACTTTTTAGATGTTGTCTTGATTTCGATCGTATAAAGGAGATTTTATAGCTCCAGTAGTGAAAATAGGGTGCAAACCAAAGGCCCTTTCCCGTAACTGAGTTATATTTTAACAAATATGTATGAGGTGTAAGAAAACATTAAGATATATATCATGTAAGGCTCCTATCAAGCGATAATCTCACTTGTAAACAAGGGAAGAGAAAGATAAAGAAATAACTTGATGAAGCATAATATATATATATATATATATAGAAATGTAAAGTGTTCACTGATCTTATACCTGTTGATAGCCGGTATAGAGGAAAAATGATAAACAATATAGAAAACTAAAATTTATTCACTATAGTAGAGGTTGTACTAAGTTATAGCGAAGCATTCATCAGATATATATAAGAAATTAAACTAAATATGAAATACAAGGAAACAAACTCATAACACAGTCGTGACAGAATCAAGAATCTTCGGATTTGCTTTATATTAACTCTCGAGGGAGAAAATCTCTATTACAATCGACCCAAATAGGTCCAACCCATTGTTTCTTCCTTATATTGTATATTTATATAGATTTGCATATGATGGAATCTCAATCGTTCCAAGATTTTCAGTTACAACAAGAAGGAGATCAATCATTTCATTTATTTATCTCTGTCTTTATTTGGTACCAGAAGCCTGCCCCTTTGCATGCTCGATACAAGTGACACATTTTTCCACCAGCCGAAATATCAACCTAGAAGGTTCTGCTTGACAATTGGCCTAAAAAATATAACAATATCTAACTAACTATGGTAACCTTTCTTCCATATGTCAGTCTAGGGTGTCGATAGTGCACAATCACACACTTGGTTTAATAATCCATTTATCTATTTGAACTATGTCTGCCAGATTTACTTGTGAGATTTCGGCCAAATCTCTTTCTTCTTTCTCATTTATATCAAGTGAGAATTTCGCTATATTCATTTGATTCAGTGTCTCAACATTGCTCTCACTATCAATGCCTAACAGATTTCCATCTATAGAACCGAAGGCCTTTTCATAGGATTTGCTTACCCTCTTACCTTGCAATTTGCCTTCTGATATGATGCGTTCCCATTCTTTCAACAAAATATTACCTCGGGTCTATTCCGAAATGGAAAACTTGGAACTATTTGTTGATCCCCTGTTTGTTGTAGCTATTATAGCCTCTTGAAATGCGACCCAAGTTGCTCCAACTTCTCTCTCTCTGACAGATAAGTTTTCAAATACTTGATCAATAAGCAGGCAGTTGTCCAGAATCATCTTTACCTTGGAAAGTAAACTTCGCTGGGCTGCAGAAACTCTGCTCCGAATCTCCAGAGCTTGGGACTGGAATATCTTGATATTTATAACCTGGCTTTCGACAAACTCTAATCTAACCTGTAGATGCCCTATCAAGTCTCTTTGTTGGCCTACCTGTATTTGACTGGTATGAGCTACCAGCTCTGCTTGTTCGAGCTTAGCGAAACTTGATTTCCTTTTTATCGACCATTCTTGCTTGTTCTATTCTTGTGTTCGCCTGGTCCTTGGTAGCTTCCTCTGCTGTGCCTAGTTTAGCTTCTAAGGTTTTGATGAGGCAATTTTTTCGCTTCAGCTGATTTTTCAAAACCCCGACTGAAAATTGGTTTGTCGTAGCAAATGCCCGTAATGTTCTGGCTATTTCTATTGCAAACTCTTCTTTCTTCATATCTTTCCCGTCGGTCAACACCTTAAAGTTTTTGGCTGTTGATCCTGCTTCTTGATAGAATTCTCTTTTTACCACAACTTTTCTCTTTTTATCAAAAAAGAACTCATTTGGGGGGATCTCTTCAATCCTTATAGGTCTCAACTCTTCATTGAAAATCCACCCTGCGTCTATGTTCCCTTGAGTTGACTGTAAGGGAGTAATGGAGGCGATGGGATTTTCGATTTGCTTAGCTGATTTGCCTGGAGTGGCCACTAGAGTCTGCTTTTTCGACAGATCGAGAGTTTTCATTTATGGTTTCGGGCTCCCAGTTTGCTCTTCCCTGTCCAGGTATTCTTCTTGTCTGGGTGTTGAATCTTTGGAGCCTTCGTCTTCTTTTTGTTGCACCTCTGTTGTTATCGGATTCTCACCCCGCAATACTGGGGGAAGACAACTCCGCCGATGTTCTTGGAATTTTAAAACATCGGCCCTCTCTTCGGGCACCAGGGCTTGTATTCGAGCCAAAACCTCGGCATAAGATCCCGTGCCTCGAAAAATGTCATCCAAGAGCGAATTTTCATGCTCAAACCTTTTAAGCCCGCAACTGGCTAAGTGATTACTTACTACCATATGTGGATCATGCTTCTTGAATTCGACATGAACCAATTTCAGATCTTCCAGGGCTACTGCCTCAGCTTTAGCATGCCCGAAATCTAACAAAGAATAGGAATTTAAATGAATAGGAAAAGGTGGCCATACCTTCTTAGAATATCCCTTAAGTTCCTTGCTTATGCCACCGATTACTGTTTGCCTGGAAATCTCATGACAAGCCATCTTATCGGGTATGAATAATGGTAAGGCACGCGGAGGAACAGAAGCGCCAAAAACCTTGAGATATGAAAATTATGCTTCCACGTACCAATTGGCTATACTGCTCAGATTTATCGCGATACTGTCTGAGATCTTGGGTGAGGGGTGGCCGAAGATAGTGACGTGCAACGGTACCATTACCCAGTTAAATATTTCATATACAAAATTTGAAGCTTTGTCTTCCCACAACTTTGAATGGTAGACATGGATGGGCTCAGCCTCCAATTGAGTCCATCTCCAACTCATTAAGGGAAAAGGTGTCAGAAAACACACGGCGTCGATGATATACGCAGACATAAAGAATGAAGCGATCTTTCCGCTCACCTTCTGCTCTTGATACTCTGTAACTTTACTGGTCAAACTATCAAATAGTAGTTTAGCCCAGTCGAAGGAACATCCTTCGACGACTAAATAGATTGGAGGCACCCACTGAAGGAAAAAATGTGTGGTGTCCTCTCTCCCATATAATCTGCAGGTCATCATAGCTACATATTTGAACTGTGGTTCCAGAGAAGCTATTAAATATATACCATTACTGTCTGCCCTGAACTTTGCAGGGTGTGAAACCCAATCTTTAATTAAACTGGACATACTCTTGTCGTATTGCACACATTCCTTCTGTTTAAAAAATTTCAGGAATTCGACATTGTATGCTAAGTTTGATATGGTAGGCAACTTGTACATAACCTGCAATTGTTTGGGTCTAAAAGTGTCAATAGTGACTCTCTTCTTGTTGATGATGGTTCTGGTTCGTATATCTACATGGTCTAATGCCCACCGGACTATATCGTAGTAAGGGAGCAGACATGGTCTAGCCTCTACTTTATGCATTTGAGTCTGAATGACGATCTTATATTTGGTGATCAGGTCATCTTTTTCATTGTCACTGGAATCATCCAAACCATCTACCAATTCGAACTGTAGAACCTCAGAAATATAGGACCACGTCCTGACGGAGTCGACACTTCGAGGTGAAGTATCAGAAACGTTGTCTGAACCTTGTCCCGAAACCTCAACAGTAGCTTTAGACGCTTTTCGTGGGGCCATGGTGGGGGATTCTACTTTGGCTCTCCTGCGATAAAAATATGTATACATACAGAGATTAGTTCTCTCGAGAAATGTTTGCTCTACCTATAATAGAAATGAAATTTGTGACAACAAATAAAAGATCCATGCCTTCGACCATTTAAAACTAGGTCGTCCTTAGGAACAGAACGGTCAAATCGTTCTTAAATATAAATTTAGCAATAAAAACCAAATCCTTACTTGTCGATTCGCCTCATTTCCAATTAATGTCATAGATTTTGACAGTTCATAATGCAAGTTAGCGCAATGAAAGTTTAAAATTGCCTCGTAGATTGTGCATATTAATTTTTGTATTAAAATGTTAGAAATACTGGTTTAGGTTAATTAATCAGGCCTTTTTAAATGTTAATTAATCTTCTGGCATTCGCCTCATCAAGGGTTTTCACTTTAACCCTTTAAACCTCTAAAATCGGAGATTGCGATGATTAGCTTTGGTAAATAAAAAACGTAACCAGGATTAAGTGTTTAATTAATTACATTTTTATTTATATCGCAACTTCACGACTCGAGGCTTCGAAGGTATAGCTTCCGGGAGGCTCGTATTCCGAGTTATGCAATTGTGAGATTGCGATGATATGATCTAATCAAAATGGAAGATAAAACCGGATTAAGTGTTTAATTAATTACATTTTTATTTATATCTCGACTTCGCGACTTGGGGCTTCGAAGGTATAGCTTTTGAGGGAAAACATGTCGAGTTGCGAATTCTCGACAGATCTTAGCTGCGGTTAATACTTTTACCTTTAACATTACCCTGGGTTACTAAAACACGAATCTCGCAGTTTCGGCTGTCGGGGTTATGATGGTAAGACTTTTGGAGCTATCAAACACCGGGATAAGAAATATTGATGATGCTTAGCCGTGGTTTAGAGTATCATTACTCTCAGTACTGATCTGGGTAAACTTTTTTAAAACTATTTCACCGTTTCGCCCCTCGAGACTTGTAAACTATGTGAACTATAACTTGAGACATGCGACATCCCGAGGCAAAAAAGGAGAGACTCGTTTAAACGATTAAAACAATAAATCATGCCTTAAGAGTATGATAGTCATCGCTGCTTGCGTGATGAGACTTCTGAGATTTTGGGAAAGATAAAGGAAAATACCAAAACAACCATTCGATTTCAAACATTTAAGATATTAAATTAAAAAAAAAAAAAAGCTAAAAAACAAAGGCGGCTCCAACATTATGCATAAATAAAACCTTTTCACCGTCTCCTTTTATTGAGCACCATTAGTTTTGTAAAGTCAAGTCATGGAGTTTCCCAAACCTTATCCTCCAAAAATTGTTTAACATCAACTGATAAAACTTTTAACGAGTCGAATGGAATCTGATGAAGTAATCCGGGAATAATTATGTGACGAAATTATTGTCAAATCTAATTGCTACAAGAATTGGTACTCTGCATATAATCTGGAGCATCCGGTCCATTCAATTAAATGTTGATATTCGCCGGTCCAACCAAACCATAGCAAGATAGAGATTCGATTGCGCATTCTCTTTAAAAAAGTAGAACATATAACTTATTAGTCCCTGCCTTCAGGCAGCAGGGACTATTGTAAACGGTTTCTAATCTTTTTATTACTTTAGCACGCATATTAAAGTATTTAGCTTAAAGTTTTAAGCCATATTCCACTGAACACTTTTTCTAGACCTATTAAATAGGTGCAACATATTTTTTTAACCAATTGAAGAATTTGAGGTCTTATTTGGCCGGTCAATGACCATTTTTTGTGAGATGTTTTGTTTGAAACATAGAAAATGCATGATATATTTACATTGCATTACTGTGAGGTAGATTAATGTTACTATTGAAGTTAGTAGCATTAAATCACAACATTAAATGTTTGTATGCTTATAGTCAATTTCCTTTTGATAAGTTATGACAAAGCTCTTTGTTATGTGTCTGTTACGTGTCCAATAGTGAAGGTGGAATCCCATGCAGAAATCGTGTCCAACAGGGAAGGCTCAGTCCCATGTAGAATTCATCAAACTTCTTATTTATTACCTGCTAAGCCATATTCACTGATCAAAACTTCTCATTTATCTGGTAATCCATATTCTGGTCAGGCCCCTTACCAGCGTTCTGAGGCAGCTCACTCGGATAGTAACGAACAAATGAATCCATCAGTTCTAGTCCCTGAGTTGTTCTAGTCCTTCACCTGTCGTTGAGTTGTCGTTGAAAGATTCTGAGGCAGCTCATTGGGATTGTAACGAACTAATGAATATGTCAGTTCTAATCCCTGAGCTGTTGTTGAAAGAGGCTATGAAGAGAAAATTTCCATCGTCGACCTCTACAATCGTGTCTAAATTTCTGGCGAACCAACTCCTGCTTATAGAAAAGTTGAGAGGCTGAGCCACTTGTACCCACGAAGAAGTTTAAGCCATACATAGTTCACAATATCTTTACCTGCATACATAAATATTCAAATGTCATTATCTGTGTCATCTATGTGAAATAAGGGAGAGTTCACAGGTTACCAAAAGAATCCGATCTTGTTCCGGGTATATCAGTGACGATCATGCAAAACACAACATGGCATTTAAGGCGTTATAAATCTAGAAATGGTGGAAAATTAATTGTTCAACAACTACATGACGCGATAATTCAACCGAATATCACCGATCACATCTTCATCGATATCAAGCCTTCCAAATGTTCAGGCATACCAATGTAGATATCCGCGTTCTGTAGATATTCGCGTTTTGTAGGGTCGCTGGACTTGGAGCGTCTGGATCCGTCATTATCTGAATATTTCCATTGGGCAATCACAAAATTAATTCAACCCAACCCAAGATTATCTGCATGATTTTACGGACAAACGAAAAGCGTAAATTGAATTTGAAGAATTTCAAGTGGAAGTGTAAACACGAACTATAACAACAACTTAAAATAGAAAACCTAAAATGACTAGAGTATAAAATTTGCGCATGTCACCGCCTATTAAACTTGCGAGCTTCTTGTTGTATTCATAAATCCCTTAATTTCCAAGTTCCTCTAAAATTTGGTGTACTGTTTGCATATATGCATTTCTCCAAAATCTGTCTCCAACAACTTTACAAATCAACATTTTTCTCAAATTTGTTATTAATATGTCTATAAGTCTGCGTCTTCTCGAAATCTTTCAGTTTTGCAATCCACTATTTTACATACATGATCCATCTTTTCACTTTTCCACTTCCGCAACTGTGTTGTTTGCTCATAGTATGTGGAATTTTAATCCATGTCTGATTTGTTGTGGCTACTATCTTATTCGTGGCTCTGACCTCTTTACCCAGCAACTGGATTTTGCAATGTCTTATAACTTATGCTTAAATATAGCATAGTGGGTCTTCAGTGGCATGTTGTCTGCAATCCACACTTGCACTGATTTCTCAGTGGCGCTGTAATGGCGGAAGGTATAAGCTTGCAGGAAACAAAGAAAGCATTCTCCCGACGAGAAATTAGTCTATCTCCAGGCAATGAAGAAAGAAGATAGTAGCACAACACATAGGCATATGGTTCCTGGTGAGAGCCGATTGATATCAATGGAACTTGGTATCTTCACTTAAATTTGTAAATGCAAATGCACCACATCTTTGAAATCATGAGCCATTTGGCTATGAGAAAACACCTAGTTGTTATCAAAACACCCAGTTGTTATGAAAATGTCAGCTGTCAGTTTATCTGAATGTGCAATGTTGTCTGTTTATCTGAATGGACATAATTAAAATACAAAATAAAAGTTTTGCAATACTTTTGTACAAGTTTCCACAATTACTGCATTAATTTCTATTAAACCACTGTATAGTTTATAAATTCAGTTACGTGATATTCACTCAATTGCCTTAATAAATCTTCCATATGCAGTAATGATTCTAAACGCCTAAGTTTAATTTGCTTATTATATAAAAATGGTACATGGAATGAAATCCAAATGATGGTGTGCATGAAATCTTTAGTGCTAACATGGTTTTGTCTTTATTACCACATTATTCGATTTTCGGATTAAAAATATTAAAAGCTAGAAACCTCTCTTAAGATCTAGACTCTTATAAAAGCCAAATCTCCATTACCCAAAAGTGAGATTATATACAACTCGTACACATATTTGCATCCCTTATTTAAATCAATCAATTTTGAACCCCAATTGAGTGGGTTCAAACCGTTGTAAACAATGAACTCTTGAATATGTATATCTGGAAGGGATTATATTCATGGAAACGTTTTCGTTGCATTTCGTTGGTGTTTTCTTAATTCATTGTGAGTTGGGTTTACGAAAACCAATGTATTGGAAACTTATAATATGCATTTGTTAGAGAAATATACTTCTTTCATATTCGGTTATTGGGGAAGGAAGTATGGGAAAAAAATGTTTTTATTCGAGGAAACACGAATCACAAAGATACATGTATACATGTCATTAAAAAAAAATAAGGACTCCAAGAACATTTTAGAACCTAGAAAGGGCTCTTACAACAACCATAGAGATTGATAGTCTCGTCTATGAATTTCTTACAGTCTTCTTCTTTGGCCACATCCGCAGCAATCACATGAATGTTTTTAGAACCCACAATCTGTGAATGTTTCTAGAACCCACAATCTGTGATAAGAACGCTACTGTCATGGGAGGAAAGGACAAATTAAGCATGCATATCAAATACATCTTGCTATTCTGTTATTTTTTCTGCAATGAAACTCGATTAAAGCTAGAACTATGATTGTTTCGCTCAATGGAAATTCTGTAAAACAAATGTAGCGTTTATATTGAATTGCACAAAGTCATAGACTAGGCCATGCACGGTCTTTGTTGCAGAGATCCACTTAACTTTTGAACATTAGAATTTAGCTTTTTAGTTCTTCATGTTGCCAATGTTTCTGATATTTTCAGTTCAACCCAAAAGGCAAGGACTTGTTGACTTTACAACTCCACTTGTTTTGAATTCAATTTAAATCAAATTATCCTCAATGAAATAACTGATTCTGATAAGGTAATGGGAGGACAAGAGTATTGAGTATGCCAAAAAGAAAAATGAAAGAAAGTGAGCTTTTTACCTTATAAAAATGGCAAGGTATCTTTATGTTTCCATGTGCATATATAAATAGATGCAATATATACCACTCATCGTGGAGACGAGGGTTTGTTATGCTTCAAAGATGACCCTATCCTTATATTTCCTCTTCATTTAGTCTAAGAAAGGTATGAAGCACCATCATCTCTTTTCATGTCTAGGTTGATTTTAGTCACTAGCTATCATGTCTAAACTTTAGATGATTATCATTATGTGTGTGAATTTTATAGTATGAATATATATATATATATATATATATATATATATATATTAGATGATAATTTTTCTATTCAACCAAGAAAAAGTAGAAAGTGATATATAAATTTGTTGATATCAAAAGACCCCCAAGAAAGAAAGGCTAGCCTATGCTAAAAGAGAACCACAAGAAGTGCATGGGCATAACAAAATGAAACATTAGAAGACAAGGAGAAAGAGTTGTGTCATTGTGTTGGCTCGAGAGGATCCTTTCTATCTTTTTTCTTATAAACTTAAATCCAACTAAAGGAACTCATAGGGTCAACATCATTTTCCACCAAAGCCAAATGGTCTAAGGAAGAGCCAGAATCTTGAGTAAGGGTGCTTCCTTGTCATTCTCTGAATTATCTAATTCACGAGGAAGTTTGTGAGTCCCTGAGAGCGGGGCTATGGCCATGATTATGTCATTCGATTCATCATTTTCGAGGGGAGTGTGCAAAGTTTGAATTGAGAGATTCAGAGTCATAATTTTTTAAGCTTCATGATGTTGTGTTGAAGACAAAGGGTGGTGTTTTGGGTCTGCAGATGGTTGTTGCACTTTTTTTGGACACTGTGATGGTGTAGTAGAAGGAAGAGGAGCTTGGGTGTCTTTGTGATGCTTCTTGTTGTCAGATGAAGAGTTCGAGGGACCTTTTTGACTTTTAGGTTCGTGCCAACCATTAGCCATTTTCCGTGCTACAGGGCATGAGAATGGGGTTGGGGATAAAGGACGAGTTGCCTAAAGGTTCCCTATTTTCTTACAGGAGCGACACCTGAAGGTTATTTTCTCATAATCTACAAGCTGCGTGTAAGATCATCCTCAGTCCAATCTATAAGAATCCTATCTGACCCTTGACTGAGGTCGATTTCAATGCATATGTGAGCAAAGGTGAGAAATCCTTTCGTTATCCAGTTGGTGTCAATCTTGATAAACCTACTCAAGACATTGCCTAGGGTAGGTACAAAAGCTTGAGTATAAAAATGCAAAGGTAAATTAGGGAGTCTTACCCAAAAAGATGTAGTCATAGGAGTCATAGTCAGTAGGTTGAAATCAGGAAACCATTTCTACATGGAAAGACCAGATCTGCTCAACCATGGACCTTGCTTTAGCATGCGTTGCCAGTCCGCCTCTCTCGAAAAGTCAACAATGAAGAAACCTTTTGGGCAAAAGAACAACTCATGACCTGACGACGAGGTATTATTTACCCATTGTCTGAGCCACGAGGACGAGGCCCATACTCTGTTGAAACTACAGATGAGGGATTTTTTCCTGGTAGATATATATAGAGCCATAGACATGGAGTCTTTGGAGATTCTGCCTTGAACACCAAAAGAGTGGAAATCCCTATTTTCACGTCATGCTTATAAGAGCTTGGTTGAGTGGAGGATGACACTCCTCCACACAAGAAACAAGAGAAATGATTGCATTCTTTAGATTCCCATAACCACGGAGTAGAGAGTCATCCGCAAGCTTCAAATATTAGTTGTTGAAAGCAAGACAAAATACCTGTCTCCTGGTGGATATGGGCTTTGAGCTCAAGAAGGGAGTCTCAATCCTGAGCATGCAAGGAGAGAGAAAAACCGGTGATGGTCTTTACAAATGGGGGGAAATCCTACAGCAGTCTCGGAGCAAGCCACGACGGGAAGAGGAAAGGCCCTCTGTTCCCAAATATTGCAATGTCGGTTGATGGTGGGTTTCTTTCGATCCCTCGGAACCATCGTTTTTTCCTGACCTGTCTCGGAGCAAGCCACGACCCGAAGAGGGAAGGCCCTCCGTTCCCAAATATTGCAATGTCGGTTGATGGTGGATTTCTTTCGATCCCTCGGAACCATCGTTTTTTCCTGACCTTTCCCACTCTGCGGAAACCCTAGCTTCACAGTCCTTTCTGGTGGCACGTAGGCCATTGACTCCGGCAGGCATTCCAATCCTAAGTTGCACTTCGCATATCTGGGAGGAGGCATGCTGGTCTTGGCAACCATTTTGGCCCGAGAACCCAATCACCCGTCTCCTCTTCCTGACGGGCCATTCACCCTCACGTTTTCTTCCTCGGGCGACATATTCTCGGCTCCATTCTTATTAGTCCTCCTAGGAGTGAGGCTGTTGTTTTTGGGCTGCGATAGCCTCTGGGAGAAGGGCTCCCGCTCGACGGAGATCCTCCTCAGCGGCCGAGAGAAAATCCCTGCCATTTTTTTGATACTCTGAAATTTATTAATTTATTAAGTATATATTATGTATGTAAATTCTTGCAGTTTGAAGATCTT
Organism: Picea glauca; assembly: GCA_000966675.3. Taxonomy (NCBI): domain Eukaryota; kingdom Viridiplantae; phylum Streptophyta; class Pinopsida; order Pinales; family Pinaceae; genus Picea; species Picea glauca. The sequence continues at coordinate 126,955 of JZKD02S0748761.1, read as the reverse complement.
CTTTATTTCAGGATCTTATTTTCTTTAATTATTTTATTTGTTTAGATAATTCATTATGCTACTCTTGCATTGATCTTATTAATAATTTAATATTATAGGAATAATTATGTTGAATATTATAATTATGTAAAACAAGAAACATATAAGGAAAATATATAAATATAGGTTAAATCAATACATTTTAGGAAGAGTTTTGAAAATTTAATCGTTAAATTAATAAATTGTTAAAAAAAAAATATACTAAACATGGTTGAAATCAATACATTATTAAAATCAATATAAAAACTTCACTATAATCAACACTCAACATTGTAAGAAGTAATTTAAGAATTTAATGACATTATTAAAATCAATGCTCCAATCATGCATTGGTAAAGAATAATATACAAGATAACGCTATAATCAACATTGTGAGAAGTAATTTAAGAATTTCATGTGTATATAATTCATTGTAAGAAAAAACCTATAACAATGAAGAAAAGATTGAAAAACTGGATTTAGTGTAAATTCAATGTAATGTAAGGACGACTCCTCACAATCTAGATAATAATAATAATTATTTATCAAATTGGTGTATGAGATCCTCTTGTTTATGGGACAAGGGACCCAACTATTTGATTGGTAAGTCTACGAAGATATACATACCTTACCCCCCTCTCGATTTGAACCTATAACCTTTAAAGAAAAAACACATGTTCTTAACCATTAGATTAACATGAAAGCTTTTTCCATAAACCTAAATCAACCCATCTTGCCACCACCGATTCACTAATCTATAAGATTTTTTCATCGCTTGAATACAATGCTGACATCACGGTCATATCTTTTGAAACCACTGCTCAAAGCTTGCATGCTCGAAACTTTAAAATGCCCCGCTTGATTAAATACACATAGAACAAATTCTAAAATAGTTTTGTCGCTAACAATAATGGCAGTAATGGCAGTAATAGACAGACACCATTCCCGAGACTTGAAGCCTTTAGAATTCTACGTGGAAATCAATTAAATTCAATGCGAGCTTTTAATTATCTTCTACTACAATCACAATCCAAACAAACATTTATGACTAGATCGGACACGTTACATACAATGTTGTATGAATGAGTACTTAAAAAAAATATGCATTAGCAGAAGACATCCATGAAAAAAATATGAATAATTTAATAAACAATTTTTCAAAGCATAATTAATTATTTCCGAGCAACGAATGACATTACGCATTTTGTATAGAGAGTTATCATTATGAGCATTGTTCAAAGGACGTACTAAATCTGCACTGTTTTATAATCAAATTTAAAAATATTTTATTAATCTTAATATTTTAAAATAAAAAAATATTTTCATAATTTTTATTTTTATCCCCTTTTTAAAATATTTTTGGACGTACTAAATCTGCACTGTTTTATAATCAAATTTAAAAATATTTTATTAATCTTAATATTTTAAAATAAAAAAATATTTTCATAAATTTTGTTTTTATGTTTTTTTTTTTAAATATTTTTAAATGATAACATTATGGTGTATTTGGATTTTTTTAATAATTACTTAAATTTTTAAATCAATTTTAAAATCATTTATTTGTAGTCTTCGACTCTTGAGGCTTCCAGCCACGGTAACGGTTCCTTGACACAGTGTCCATGCAATCTATGGTCACTGCAGTAATTAAACTCATTTTTTTCATCACTGTTGAATATTTTAAATTGCTCATTATAATTTCTACTTAACATAAGCACTATTTGTAACATTTCTGGATAGTATACTTTCAAATGAAAGAAAATTTTGTCGTTTTTATCTATTAAAAATTATATATAGTAAGTATTGTACTGTTGATTACATCTTAAAAACTTTTTTATAAATAAAATTATACAATTTTTATTGAAACGGAAAAGTATTATTTTTCTGAGGTTTTGAAATTAATATTTTTCTGTGGATTGGAATGGACATACTAGATCTGTGGGGTTGAACGAGAATAATACTTTTTTTTTTTTCTAAGATTATATATCTAGGGTTTTCAACGGCAATAATAAATATTTTTTTTTAAGGAGATTTTATTTCTAAGATTATATATCTAGGGTTTTGAACATGAATAATACTTGTTTGTTTATTTATTTTTTAGGAAATATTTTATTTCTAAGATTATATATCTAGGGTTTTGAACGGGAATAATCTCTATAGTTTTTACCTTTTTTACCCAGAATAATCTCTATAGTTTCTCTAGACTTCTCTGCCAGAAATTATTTTTTGGCTTCTTCAAAGGGTTGAGCATTTGGATGAAATGAGGTGATTCATTTTTCACTCCACCACCTATTCCAAAAACTTAGCCTAACAAGGGGAGGCCCCCCAAAATCACCCTAGAGATAGATCCTTTACGATTATATGGAATTAGTAGAAAAAAAAAGAGAAGAGAGAGATGCCAAAATCCAAATAGAGTTAGAAACATTAGAAAAAAGGAGTGAAGACACAGACGTAAAACTCCAAATGGAGCTACATGCAATGATTGATAAAAAAATTAAAGATACCATTCAAACTCAAATAGAGGATAGATTCTTAGGGTTCAAGAGTGAATTGCAAACAATGAAGGATAGAATTCAAGAAATGGAAAAACATAAACAATCAACCCAAGAAGGAGGGGTTGGTAAAAGAAGAATTAAAAAATAAATCACAAATTGATACAACTTATCTCATAGAAGCAAAGAGGCTAGGAAAAATAATTGATCACAAAGATAGGTTGATCCGTCTCAAAGTAAGTTGTAATGAACATAAATATAACATACTTAGTAAATCTCCGAGCTTAAAAGGGTAGGGAATATTTATAAATGAAGACCTCATTCCTGAAGACCAAGCTGAATTAGGGAAGGAAGTTCAAAAGGTAAAAGAAGCCAGGAAAGAAGGAAAATGAGCAATAATTAGAAATCGAAAAACGATTTTTAGGGATAGAGACTAGAAGGATATAAATAAATAAGAATTTGAGACACTTAGGATCCTTTTTTGGAATTGTCGTGGTTTTCCATGGCGCAAAGGTCCTATGATAAGTTGGATCCCGGGTGATATTGATATTATCTGTCTAGCTGAAACTTGGGAGCATGAGGAGTGTAAGGTCCCTAACATGGAAGGATTTGTCATGTGGTCGGCATGGAACAAAAAATCCCACCGTAGAGGGATAGGAGGCATAGCTTGTTATATTAGAAAAAAAAATTCTCCATTCAACTTCATAAGATTGACCCTCTTAATCAATACATTTGGATAGAAATTTCAGACACCAATGCTAAGAAGATGTATATAGAAATTTGTTGTTTTGCACCTATTAATTCTACTTTTTATAAGAAAAATAATCTAGATAAAAATTGTCCCTATAATAATTTAGAACAAAATATTTATAATTTGAAAAATGAAGGCAATATGCTCCTGCTAGGAGAGTTTAATGCTAGGACTGCAACTAAACAAGCTACTCTTTTAAGTGATGACTCCAACCATAATCCTTTATCGCTAGATGAGGACTTTGTTTTATCTAATAGCTACAAAAGAAGCTATGAAGACCTAATTGAGAATTTGTTTGGTACTGAGTTGGTCAAGCTCTACATCTCTCAAGACCTAATAATTTGCAATGGAGTAATGAAGTGGCCAAACTCCAACCAAATGACCTGTAT
>JZKD02S0748761.1:95812-111129 GCA_000966675.3 Picea glauca | reverse complement strand
TATATATATTGGATTTTTGAATGTTTTGTATTGGTTTCTTTGTTTGGGTATTCACGTTACTTTATGTGATTAGAGATCACAATCACATTGGACACAAATGGTTATAATAGTAAAATTACACTAGAGAACTCTATAAATAAGATTTATTTACTGTTTGGTGAAGGAAAGTAATTATTTATAAATAGGGAAAGTGATTCATTTTTATTAGTCTTAGAATTACAATAAAAAAATACAAAAACGATTTATTTATGAATTGTAAACATGTGAAAAAAATAATTAATCATAAATAGGGAAAGTGCTTAAATCTTATTAATCTTAGAATTACAACAAAAAATACAAAAATGTTTGACTTGTTATAATGCAGGAAATGTGATGTATTTAGATCAACATTGAAAAGAGCTTTGCAATAAACGACGCTAGGGTTTGAGGACCTGAATGCTCCTTCCCCTCCCACACCCAGCCATCCTACCACTCAGAACTGTGAATCGTCACAACCACAACTCTGGACGAGCCTAACATCACATAATGGATTCAAAAGGGGGGTGAAAACCCCCTCTTACATAAATGTAACAACCAATGAAGCAGATGGAACCCAAGCTGGGCGACCATCCTTTGAACTGTCGATGCATATTTAAGATCATTTGTTGCAAGATGAACAAGGCTGAGGGAAAAGATGGAAATGGAAGTTGAATCGTCGCACCCAACGAGATCTCACAACTGAGATCTAGGGAAATGCATCCCTTAGGTGCCAAACGCATGGAAATATGTGATAAAATCCACCAAGGTTGGATAACGCACTGAGTTCTTGAAGGATTATGCCCTGGTTAGGAAATTATTAGGGTTATGGCCCTTGGCAAAAGACCTCATGCGATGGATTAAAAACTAGTGGAACCTGAAAGGTGACTATCAGCTTCAACTTAGCTCGAAAGGGTTATTCACAATCATCTTTTACAACATGGAGGACAAAGATTGGGATTTTGAAGATGGCCCCTAGTTCTACAACTCCACACTGATTTATTTGATGTTTTGGACGAATCAATTTTTCCCAAAAAAGGTGGACATTACATGTGCCCCAGTTTGGATCCACCTCTACTCCTTAACCCAGGAATTATGGCTCAAGGAAATATTAATGGGCATAGGAAATACACTGGGAAGATATGTAAAATCCTCATAAGAAACCAAGAAAAGAAGATAAATATTCTATGAATGCATCTATGTATACATGAAGATCTCCAAATCCCTACTTGGCTTAGTCACCAAATAATATCAAGATGAGGAATGGATTTGGATCATAGATTATGAACACATTCCCTTCAAATGCAGTAAATATCATGAACATGGAAATCTCTTTAGAGACCTACCCCTCAATGTTGCAGCACGACCAACAACAAAGGCCAAACAGAAAGATGGCTACACTCAAGTTTTGGGCCACAGGAAACTGCCATCCAAAAAAGCCAATCAAAATGGGAACTAAAAGATCCCTACCAAAAACTCATTTGATGAAATTATTAACCTATTGTAGGCAGAGGAAGTCAAAAATCCACACAAATCAATAGATCCGAGAAAACACAAAGGAAAATAAAAACAAATCCTAGATCTAGTCTTAGAGAAAATAATTGTCCACGACTCCCCAGCTCAGATGGCACCAAGAAAAGACTTTGACGAAGGTGGAGACACCATAATGCATATGGATGAGAGATAACTTGTGGAAATTGACCTCGAAAAGATCGAGGACACTTTCAATAGGAAGGAATTACAAACCATATCGGTTGAGTATCTCAGAAAGGTTCTGAAGGTCCTTATCGACTCCACAACAGGTGCCACTTTCCAACTAGGAATTTTCCTAGATCCTGATCGAGACCCCAAACGAAACAAAAAAGAGGGAAAATGATGTCGGCGAAAGAACGATCATCAATTGATCAAAGAGATAGGTAACTTTATGATTAACTTGGGAAAAATGTATTGCCTTACTGAGGGCTTCTCCCCCCCCACACAACTCCTCATGACGAAGATCATTACATGGAATATAAGAAACCTAAATGGAAGATCCAAACAAAGGATTCTTTGGAATTGCATCAAGGAAGAAGATCCAGACATTTTTATAATACAAGAAACCAAATGTGCATGGGAAATGGCAGAGGAAATATTCAAAATATGTTGGTATCATTGTAAATTTTTATACACAAACTCAAAAGGGGGAACATGGGTTTTATCCATCCTATGGAACATAGCCTCAGTCATTCTAGATCAATCCTTTTAAACGGTAGGCATGATTATAGAACACTATTGCACCATTGGATCCAACAAAGAGGAAGTCATCACAAATGCATATGGCCCTCATATCATCCAGGAAAAGTACCACTTCATAAATAACCTAGCCTATATTCAAGATATAGTATGTCAAAAGTGATGGATCTTGGGAGGGTATCTTAACATCATCCTTACCCTAGAAGAAAAGTGTGGTGGCTTGAAACGATTGGAACAAGACAACACCAAGTTCAAAAATATCATAGATCATCTCAAACTAATTGAAATTGATACCAAGAATGGATCCTTCACCTGGTCCAATAAGCATACAGGTTCCCAACACATAGCCTATAGACAAGATTGTTTCGTAATATCGAAAACCCTAATGCTAGAGAGACCCCTAATTGAAGAAAATATTCTTCCAAAATTGGGCTCAGATCATTGGTCGATCTATTTTTGGATGGATATGATAGCCACGCCAAAGCAAAAACCCTTTCATTTTGATAAAATTTTGATAAAGCACCCAGACATTCTAGATCTCTCTCGTACCTAGTGGGCCAATGCAGAAATAACACATGGCATAGTGATGTACAGATTCTGATAGCACTTAAAAAACTTCAAGTGACAACTTCGGGACTAGAACAAGAATGTCTTTGGTAAAACAAAAGTCCCTAGAGAAACGACTAGAGGACATTCAGAAGGAGTCGATTTAATTTGAGTATTCATACACCCTACTACAGGAGGAGGCTATCTTGAAGTATAAACTTGTAGACCAACACAACTTGGAGGATATCCTTTGGAAACAGAAGTCCCGATTACAGTGACTCAAGGAAGGAGAAAAGAACACAAATTTATTTCATCGCTCCATTATCCATAGAGGATATGTGAACCACATCAAAAGGCTAGAGGATTCAAAAGGAAACACAATTCTGGATCATGAAGAAATTGAAACATAACTACTTAATTATTACAAACAGCTTATTTCAGAAACTCCAATTGACATAATTCCTACCATAAATCGGGTAACCCAAAATGTTCCAACCCTAATCACTGTGGAGAAGTATCAAGATTTAATGAGACCGATCACATAGGTGGAAGTAGATTAGGAAGTCAAGGAAATTCCCTTCGGCAAATCCCTTGGGCCAAATGGCTTCACCACAAAATTCTTTCACCATTTTTGGCCGATGATATGAGAAGAGGTTTGGAAACTTGTGGAGGAATTTCTCACTTCAAGATAGGTTCTCTCATCCCTTAATGCCACTTTTCTCACACTCATCCCAAAAAAGGAACGAGTCACCAACCCGAAGCAGTTTAGACTGATAACACTTTGCAATGTAATATACAAGATCATTACCAAGGTAATTGTTCTCCAACTCAAGCCCATGATTTTATGCCCTTCCACATACCTAGATTGTTCTCCAAGGAACAATCTGGGTATGTGGAAGGGCATAAAATCATGGATAGTTTCATCTTGGTTCATGAGTTGATTCACTTTCTAAATACCACATCCACCTCGGGTATGATCACTAAGCTCGACCTCTATAAAGGTTTTGATCAACTCAGTTTCCAATACATGCATTCTCTTGTTTCGGCTTTTGAGTTCAGTGAATATTTGACATCTTGGATCATGAATCTCACCTCCTCAATCTTCTTATAAGTCTTATTCAATGGAATCCCCTCCTCACCTTTTTCCCCCTCTCAAGGTATTTTTCAATGGGATCCATTATCACCCTTCCTCTTTGTAATGATCGAAAAAGGTTTAAGGCCATACATATCAACCTCAATGTTGAATGGCTCCCTTCAAGGTATCCCTATCAATGGACTTCAACTTCGATCCTCCCATTTCTATTTTTTTGATGATACGAATCTTATGAACACCCCCATAGTTGTGGAAGCCATTAAACTCCAATCCATTCTCACCGACTTTAGTGAAGCCTCAAACATTACTTTTAAGTTGGAAAAATCCCAGATCTTATTCTTCAACACTCCTCCCATGGTCTAGTAGCACATCTCATTCCTCTTAGGCATACCAAGAATATCCCTTATGTCCAACTACTTGGGCTTGCCCCTTTCATACTTGGTTGCATGAAATATCTCTTAGGACTCCCTTATTCTCTCAATTTCCAAACGCCTAAGTTTTTGGACCTTCGATCTCTTAATATCTCTGCCAGTCTTATTCTCTTAAAGGAAGTGATTCAATTTATTTGGGATTAGATGTTCTTAGCTCTAGAAGTGCCACAAAAAGTCATAAAATTCATCAAGAAACTTCAGTGGAATTTCCTCTAGCACGGTCACGAATAGGGGAAAAAATGGGCCCTTGTTAGTGGTACGAAAAAGATCTTTTAATGACTATGGTTGAGTTATTAATTACATGTGTTAATTAACCATTTATGAAGATGAATGAAAGAGGATGAATTTAATGAAGAAACATAGAAGCCATAAGACAATATACAGATCTGAACATAACCATGAAGAACACAAAACCATAACAAGAGAAGTGATAACGGAGTTCAGTACCAAATTGCCTACATCTCTGGGCCTTTGTATCAGTGGGGGAGGCTTCTTTAATAATTCTTCAATGCTTTAAAAGTACAAAAAAAGTACATCAAATGGATCTCATACAGGTTTCATTGTGTTCTTCTTAACCTCAGAAATCCAACACAATTGACGGCACTGAAAAAGACAGAGTGTAGCTCCAAGAAATGGCCTATATAAAAATGGCTTTTGCTTGGATTTGCTTCAACATAATTCTGATATGATTGTCCCTTAAGGCCTCAAACAGGCCTAGTTTTTATATATCTGAAGTTGGTTATCCTTCTCCAACTTCCTCCCAAAATCTGGGCTCAAAAAGAGCCCAATATCTCCCAAGAATGGCCAAAATTTCCATTAATAGGCCTAGAAATTAATAAAAATCCAATCTGTATAGTTAAAAACCCACTTGTGTAATGAAATTTCAAAAATACACAGAGTATCCCAAAGGGATTGGGTGCACGCGGAAGCATAGGGTCATGTGTTTCCATATGGCCAAGCGCCATCCCTTTGGGCTGTGCACTGGCCCTCTAGAGTTGTTGGCTCCTGGTCTTGGGGCGCTCTGCAAGGGATCTAGTCCTATATCCTAGCGCATGAAGTGGAGAGCCCAACCCTTTGCCTTATGGTCACATGTTTGGTAATTCCACAGGCTGGGGATTTGGTAATTCCATGGGTCGGGGCTTAGCCCCAACCCCTTCCGCCCCCACATACATTACATTACACTTTAATTAAAATAATAGTGGGCTACATATACATAAGAACCATTGTGGCGCGTTGGTAATTGGGGCCTTTGTGAAAGTTCTTAGCTTGTTGGGAGAGGTCACTGGTTCAATTCCTGCTACTCAACAATAACTTTTGCAATGAACCTAATGTCCAACCAATGGGTGCCACATGGAAGCCCATGTCTGGGCCACGTGGCACCCCACCATTTGTTGTCCTATGATGCCATGTGTCAGCATGATATTGGTCCCTATCATTGTCTAGTCACTCTGCTGCCACATGTCACTATGATGATGTCATCTTGGTGATGTCATGCTGACGTTAGCATTGACTTTTTGCCAGTTTGACTGTTGACTTTTTAGCTGTTTGGGAAAGTGGTCAGAGTGCGATAAATTTCGCATACAACATCCATTTGAGAAAGTAAATATATGGTCGAAATCAACGCGATGGGTCAATCGCAATGGAATTGGTTTCATCTGATTGCAAGAACTTTCATTTTTGAGCCTTTTCTAGACCTGGGAAGCCTCCTTGATCTGATTTTGGATCACACCTCCCCACTAAAGGATCTTTTGGTCCCTAAAAGGTTACTGATTAGTCAACAAGCTCGAGATAGGCCACCTGACTTGTCCTATGTCTCTGAAATCTGTCATGTGCACCTGTCTCATCAAGACCAACTGTAATATAATCATGACAACTTACAACATATTGTTAGCCATTTGAACCCTGTTACATCTTACTGAAGCCACTATCATCCATGTAGACAACATTAGTAATGATAGCATCAAAAAGACGACTGCAAATGAGATGATATACTTGTAATATTTGCACGACATGAGCTTATCTTGAAGCATCCTCTGATTGATTTTCCATTCAACAATCATTTCCTGTTCTTTCTTAAGATCGATTACTTAATTTGAAAAATTTATTGGTTTGTTGCTTGCTTGAACTACCTTCTTTAATTGTTCCATTGTTTGAAGTGTTTTATTTTCCTTAACATGATGAGCATGAACCACATAATCTTGACCTGCTTTAGTTAATTGATATCAATTCTTTGTCCTGTATAAGATTTCCTTACGATCATATAAGTATGGACTACCTAAGACCATTCCACATTCACTTAATGACACTACATCACATGTTACCTTGTCCACATACTTAGATGAAATTGCAAATTTGATTGTGCACTGTTTTGTTATGTGCCTTTGATGATGATTGCTTATCCATTTAAGTGTGGAAGGCTTATGATGCACTTGTGTTTTTAACCTCAATTTCTTAACCAATTCTTCTGAGATTAGATTAGCTTAGTTTCCACTGTCGATTAATGTGTCTATCTTAGTGTGTCTCATGATGGTCCTTATATGAAACAAGTTACTTCTACAATCAATGCCTTCACCAATTTTACCTGTCATACCAACCAATGAGACCTTAGATTCGTTACCCGAATCCGATCCCAAGTTTGTGGGTCTTGTTGTCACTTCCACTGTTTGCCTTCCCTTCTTTTCCTTGAACCACTTTGGCCTCTTCTCGAGATGTAACTACCAACATCTGTCCTCATCATGCCCCTCTTTCTTGCAATTCTTGCAAGAGGGCTTCTCATCCTTTCTCGCGGTTGCATTTGCCTTTTTGCCTATCCACTTCCTTTTGTCCTCCTTCCTTAAAGAAGATTCCCTTGATACACCTGCTTTCCCTGCTTCAATATACATAGCTTGAACAAAAACCTCATCAAGGTTAGTGGGTCCAAACATGAATACAATATTTCTAATATGTGCAAGTAAAACTCCTATATACTTCATAAGAGTTTCCTATATATGTAAAGGGATATCTAACATCAATGCCATTTTTCAAAAGCCATCTGTATACTCTTTAAAACTAAGAAAAGGACAAACAATGAAACAATTGTGCACAAATGAAAGTTTTCCATGATGTTTCAATTAATTGTTTCCTAACATCAATGTCATTTTTCAAAAGCCATCTGTATACTTAGGATATAATTGTTTCCTAAGTGCACAAATGAAAGTTTTCCATGATGGAAATACATTACCCACTTGTTGTGTTCCATTTTGCAACTTGCTTTGCCACCAGATGAGAGTTGTACCTGCAAGTCTCAAAGATGCCAACTTGATTTGTGTGGCCTCATCCTTGATCTATTGCACACTACAGTAAACCTCCATTTGCTTGACCCAATTGTCAAGTCTCTGTGCATTAACTTCACCATCATATATGGGTAATTCAAATTTAACATCAAGTTTTAATAATGACATTTCATTCTTATGTTTATAAACATGTTTCTTCCCATTTCTTTTAGAACTTGAACTTGAAGGAGAAGGAGATGAAGTAGGTGATGATGGAGGTGAAGGAGGAATATGAGGATGATGCTCTTCCTCTTCACTTTCTCCCTTTGAAGATTTTCCAAGAACTGGTCTCTTTCATTCCAAGTAATCCTCGTACAAAAATTTCACCATCTCCGACATAGCAAGGAAAGTTTTTTGAAACTCTTTCTCATCAAGGGAAAGTCCCTCTTCCAATGCCATCTTCTCGCTATGAGAAGATTTCTTTCTCAATCTAATTAATGGATTCTGTGCAACAAGCTCACCTTCACCATGCTGCAGCTTTTTCCTAGTTAATATGAAAAACTCAAATCCCAAATGTCAACTCGCTCTGATACCACTTGATCCAAAAAATATGTTTTTAATGACTGTGGTTGAGTTATTAATTGCATGTGTTAATTGACCATTTATGAAGCCAAATGAAAGAGGATGAATTTAATGAAGAAACATAGTAGCCATAAGACAATATATATATCTTAACATAAGCATGAAGAACATAAAACCATAACAAGAGAAGTGATAACAGAGTTCGACACCAAATTGCCTATGTCTTCAAGCCTTTCTCTCAGTGGGGGAGGATTCTTTATTAATTATTAAATGATTGAAAAGTACAAAAAATGTACATCAAATGGATCTCAAACATGTCTCACTATGTTCTTCTTGACCTCATAAATCCAACACAACTGATGGCACTGAAAAAGACTGAGTGTAGCTCCGAGAAATGGCCCGCAAGCATCTCCTCCTCAACAACTTCCCTGTATAAAAATGGCTTTGGCTTGGCTTTCCTTCAACATAACTCTGATGTGACTGTCCCTCATGGCCTAAAAAAACCTAGTTTTTATAGATCTGAAGTTGGTTATCCTTCCCCAATTTCCTCCCAAAATCTGGGCTCAAAAAGAGCCCAATATCTCCCAATAATGGCCAAAATCTCCATTAACAGGCCTGGAAATAAATAAAAATCCAATCTATATAGCTAAAAACCCACCTATATAACAAAATTTCAAAAATACACAAAGTATCCCAAAGGGGTTGGGTGCAAGCGCAAGCATAGGGTCATGTGCTTCCATATGGTCAAGCGTGAACCCCTTGGGTTGTGCGCTGGCCCTCTAGAGGTGTTGGCTCCTGGTCTTGGGGCGTTCTGCATGGGATCTAGTCCTATCTCCTAGTGCATGAAGTGGAGCACCCAACCCTTTACCTTATGGTCACGTGTTTGGTAATTCCACAGGCTGGGGCTTAGCCCCAGCCCCTTCCGCCCCCACATACATTACATTACAGTTTAATTAAAATCATAGTGGGATACATATACATAAGAACCATTGTGGTGCATTGGAAATTGGGGCCTTTGTGAAAGCACTTAGCTTGTTGGGAGAGGTCGTTGGTTCAATTATTGCTACTCCACAATAACTTCTATAATGAACCTAATGTCCAACCAATGGGTGCCATGTGGGAGCACATGTTTGGGCCACGTGACACCCCACCATTTGTTTTCCTCTGATGCCACATGTCAACATGATGTTGGTCCCTGTCACTGTCCAGTCACCCTGTTGTCGTACTTCCACATGTCACTATGCCGATGTTATATTGGTGATGTCATGATGATGTCAACATTGACTTTTTGCCAGTTTGACTGTTGACTTTTTCGCTGTTTGGGAAAGCGGTCAGAGTGCGATAAATTTCACATACAACATCCGTTTGAGAATGTAAATATATGGTCAGAATCAGTGCGACGAGCCGGTTGCAATGGAATTGGTTTCATCTGATTCCAAGATCTTTCATTTTTAGCCTTCTCTAGACATGCGAAGCCTCCTGGATCTGATTCTGGATCAGTTAGTTGGGAAAAAAATTGCAAGCCAAAATCCTTGCAAGGACTGGGTCTTTGAGACCCGGGAAAGATCAACAATATCATGGGAGCGAAAATCTGGTGGCACTGGCTCCAGTACCCGTTGGAAATTTGGGCACAAATCTAGAGGAATAAATATACACCCCAACTTCTGCAAGAGCATATCATTAAAATTGATGATCAGATCCAAGGATCCAATATTTGGAATGAATCTTGGCGAAACCACCCAGTCATCCAAACTCATGCATTTTGGGAAGTGTGAAATGGCCACAATGTCAGGTTCTAGACCGATTCCTAGAAGCAACTCCCTCTGTTGCAAACAATGGACCGTTTATGCCCATATCAAGAACATATACAAGGATTGGAGAATCTCAAAGTTGTCTACCTTTGTCTTAATGTCTTTCACCACCACCCTTGGCGTAGCTAGAAATTGCTTCCACAAGATCTCAACCTTCAAGAATATTTCGACTTGCAACCCTAGAAATCAAGAGCGGGGAAAATAAATATCCACATTAGTGAAGATATGGACATTATTGGTTGGGGGTATACCCCCTTGGGACCATTCACAATCAAATAATCCTACCATATCTAGGAAAATTTTCACAATCAACTTAAAGAGCATATTTGGCACATCATCTGGAAAACAAAACTTTGGCCAAAATTTTCCACCTTTCTTTGGAGTTTGGTTTAGAATCGCATATTAACTTGGGAAAACCTCAAGAGGCATGGATTTATTGGACCCTCAACTTGCTACCTCTTCCAGTTATCTGAAAATGGGGGAGTACTTACTCTACACAAGTTTTCAATCGATAATTGTTTTTCCGATGAAGTATTTGCATAAGGATTAAAAGGCATATGAATCCATGATTAACCATTCTTTTAAACAAGAATACATAACATAAATGAACTCAAATGGAATAAAGCACATGAAAAGACAAGATAGAGGCAACCAATGTTGGTACTAGAGTTCACCCCTCCTAGGCTACGTCTTCGGACCTGCTTCAATTGGAATACAGAACACTTTCATTCCTTCTTCAAAAGATGATGGTACCTTCTCATAAGTGATTACATAAGATATTCCTTCTCCTTCAATGAGGATTCAAGAAGACTACTCACACTCATATCTCTCCATACATCAAGAAGGACAATTCCTTACATGATTAAGTCTCTCAATGCTTAGGAGTAGTAGCACTATGGCTCTCTAAATCCACTCATTACTTTTCCATTACTCTCCTCCATACTCTCCCCCCTTTACATAGGGCTCACATAAGGAATTATATAGTTTTTCCTCACTCTCTCTTAGAAAAGAGCATTAATTCCTAGATCCACAACAATAGGATCTAATTACAAAAGAGGAAAGTCAAGATCCATGAATGTAGGATCTCAAACTATCTTCAAGAATATAATGGGAAAAGTCTCAAAACCACCCAAAGAATCTCCATCCATGCCCTTGATTCTCTCAACCTATAATTGAGAATAATGACAAATTGGTGTGAGATGGTTTCTCACATAAAAACCAATTTCCAAAATTATAATTTAATGATGAATACATGAGTCTAAATTCCCTCACAAGTATTAATCATTTTACATCAAAAGTGAAATAATAATGTATGAGTTTTTCCAAAAGCTCGTAAAGGATAATTCAATGCATGAGAATCTCATAAAACCATAAAAATAAATGCTAGCGACCTTTTTCTCACAAAGCATTAATAAAGTGCATGAGAAAATAAAACTCATAAATGCATAAATTCACCACTTTCACCACTTTGTCACCAACTTCAAATCAACTTGGTGAACAAAGTAAAGTCCCTTCCATGTGTGGATATCGATATTGGTCACGCCTCCCCATAAAAAGAAACATTTTCTCTTCAAAAGTGTCAAATGTATATGTATGCAAATGTCTTCAAGAAGGAACATTCCTTCAAGACTCCTTCATCCGGGTACTTCGGAATTGGAATGTAAAGCCAATGCCTGCAATTGCTGCAAAGAAAATGTCTGGAAAAAGGCACACTCATGTCTCCTTCACCTCTGTTCTTTGGAGCTGAAATGTCGAAGCCCACATCTGCATAAATTGCATCCTATAGTAGATGACGTGTACTCCAATATTTGGAGTACCTTACTTGCCAAGAGTTTATAAATACACTCTTGGGTCAAGTTTAAAATGAATCCCCAAAATGGCTTAGGAAAATTGCCCCATTGAACTGTTTACATAATGATTACAAAATGAAGCCACTTAAGACTTAAGGCTAAAAAATAACGCCTCTCACTCTCCTCACTCAAGAGTGGCTAAAAATCCATTACAACACTTTATAGTCATTTAACGTGATGTTTTCAAGCCAATTTCATGGCTTTTATATGGCAATTACATCAAATTTTTGAAAGCAATTTTAATGTGCCAAACATGTGCACAAAATGGGAACAATATAAAGTTTTCTAACCCCCTCTCGTTACAAAAATGTGGATCATAGACAAAATGTGCAACATATATCAAATGCACAATTCCCATGATAAACAAAACCCCTACAAAAATTTGCAACATATATCAAATGCACAATTCCCATGATGGCCATAGATCCAACTCTAGGCATAGGAAAAATTTACAAATGCCCCTTAATTGCCACTGATCAATATGGAAAAAATGTGCACTAGATTAATAATGTGCATCATGCCATTGAAAATCATACTAAAAATGGGTTTCCCTTCCCAAAAAAAACAAAAAAGGCCATATATGAAAAAAGTGGGATTAGCGCTCAAAATACCATACAATCACTAGTAACATCAAGGTTTCGAACACCAACTTTACTAAAAGTTTTTTTTTTCACCCTCGTTTTGGCCCTTGGATCCATGGGAAGTATTGGAGCCTCAACTCTATGGATAGGCCTGACACCTCAACACTATGAAACCGACCCTTCTTAGCTTAGTGCTTATTTTTATTATCACCAAAAATTGCTACATCAATGGATATATCCTCACGTTGCCTCTCGACGTTGTCCAAACAATAGTTTCAACCGAACTCAGAAATGAAGTGGCATAAATAAGAGGTTCCATCCACGTGAGGGTTGTAGTGCAAGGGCCATCTTCATGATCGGCCTCGATAATAGGTTGAAACTGACCATATTCTACCCCACCACGATTGACTGTAACTTCTCCGAGACTTTTATAGTCGTCAATCCTTTGCTTCCTGGATCAATGGTTGTAGAAACACGGTTATTGGCAATGATACACACCTATTATTATATGCGACATACCAGATCGGGTTACCTTTATATGGGAACTGGATTATAGTATAGCTATAATTCTTCTGTCGATCTCATTCGCCAGCCCAAGTCCATTCCTACTTCTGACATTTTTATATGCTTTCTACGGATCATCTAGGCCAAAATATGTCTTGACATCAAAACCCCAATGAATGAATACAATTACACATTCCCACCTTGTATTTCTGATGAGAATCGGGTCCAGACTCAAATCCACGCCGTATTTAACACAGTCAGAGACCTCCAGCTCACCATAGAGTCTTGTGACTGTACAAAAATCCATTTTTGTGTTGCACAGGCAGCAGCGGGACGATATCAAAATCAATGGCCCTGACGACAGTTGTCGATTTTCCATATTTTTTCATCGGGTAGGCAACCCGTCGAAGGAAAGCATGTGTATGCAAAATTTCCAAAGATCTCATCCTTTCGCATAGCTATGAAGTTGTTACTATTGATCGAATGGTTCTCATCATGAGTGTTACCCTATCAATGGATGCATTCATCCCGACATTCATTTATGTGTAGATATACCTGATATCGTTTTCGTCCATGTGAATAGAATTTTCATTAACAAAGACGCCTATTTCGGAAAAAATCTACGAAAATCACGATTTTGTTGATTTTCTTAAACGATTTTGTAAACGGGATCGCAGAAAATATTGAAACACTTATCGTATCAATAGGTTATCCATCAAAATGATAAGACTTCAGCAATCTCGGTCCTCGTTGTTGTGCAAGAGATTTTAATTTCACATGCATTGTCCTATCCACTACTACATATGGGCAAATTATTCCACAAAAATTTTAGACCTTTCTATTATTTTCATTTTTTTTTTTTAATTTGGGCGGGATTTTCGTCGCTATAGCGATGATTATTTCATACCTCAAAAAACATCCATTAACACATGTCACTTGCAATGACTAGTTGAATTTTTGCAGGTCAAATCATGCATTTTGGTCGCTATATCAACATAGTTGATCTATATATACCTGTCTTTAGGAGACTTTTCGTGGCTTTTGTTTGAGATGTTTATTTTTTCCATCACCCATTGGTTGAACAAATCCAATTCTCGATCTACGGAGCTCATATTTTGAACTTGCAAGGTTAGTATGTTTTTTTATTTATGTACTCATTTAACTTGTAAATTTTTGTTCAAAAGAAATTTTATATAGCTTGTTTTTTCCTTGATAATATATTATATGTGCAGTACCATTTTTCAAAAGACTTATGTCATTGGTTTTTGGATCCAATTAGTATATTCTATGGAAATTCATGTGAAATGTCAAGAAAAATATTTTCCGGAGAAGCATTTTAAGAAGAGGGAAAATTACTCCATCAATAAGTCAATTCAAACTTTAAAAACATATGTCATTATCAATCTAGATAAATTTGAGCCTATAATTCCTTATGTAAATTTAATCCTTATTATAAAACCACCAACTCATAACAAATTTACCGGCTGGACTAATGTTTGAAATAGAAAGTGGAAAAAAAATCCTGTTAGGTCTAATCCTATCCCTTAGCGACCTTGTTAGCTCTCTAAATTTTGTGCTTCTATGATGTTGTGCCTATGTATATTAATGTCAGATTTTTAGTCTAGTATTAGGTTAGGTTATTCATATAACATTGCATTCTTATGCGATGTTGTTTCTCTCAATTTTTAATAATCACACAAAATTCTAGATGTAGTGATTAACTGTAGTTTGTGGTTGATGTAGCTTTTTTATACATTATTAATAAGGAGTAGCTAAAATATAAAAATTTCATGATGAAATCTACGATAACATGATGCAATCTACTAGTTAGACAATGAGAAATGAGAACATGCCAAAGTGTTTTAGAAAATAAAACCATGACCATTGTAAGTAGCACAAAATTGTGACCATTGTATGTAACTGCAAATCAACATGTCATAATTTAAACCAATCAAACCCAATTGTGGATGACAAGTGGATGGAATTCTATTTTTAGTGGTGAATTTTAAAGATTGACATTTTCTCTACAAAACAACTTAGAGGCTAGTGTATGGTGTTGAGTGATTCAAGTTTGAGAAATTTTGACCACTTTCATTAAACGATGTGTAATTATTTTCCATGGTGATTCAATACACACTACTCTAAAGTACAAATTGAAGCATATCAATCTTAATAGTTAATCGATAATAATAATAAAAATGGTTAAAATGTCTTAGAAGAAATATTTGTGAGGATTGTAGGTCACTCTAAATAAACATATCATAATTGAAAGGACAAGATAAAATATAAAAATTTGACAAATTATTTGATCCGGATTATTTTCGGTACGAAATGAGAGCGGAGATATAATAAAGAAATGCACAGAGATATTGCAGATATTCAATAATATAATAGAAATGTATCAGAGATGCAACCATAAAC
>JZKD02S0748761.1:73390-84741 GCA_000966675.3 Picea glauca | reverse complement strand
TATTGTAATTCGTGAAGCATAGCATGCCAACTATAGACCTACCATTGAAGGGAAAAATAGCTTATTAAAATTTATATCCTATTTCTCCCTTTCAAGTCATGAGTTTCTTATTGACTTGTTGGCTAGACAAACCAACAATAATATTTTGAAGCTCAAAAGGGTCACAACTTGGAGCCTAAAAGGATCATGAAACAATCTCTTTCCATATGCCAAATCCTCAGTGCCAATCATATTAGATAAATATTTTTAGCCCTACAAACCCATAATGGATTTCACCCTTTGTAATATCCTAACTTAAAAAACCTTCCCACAAGCCCTACACCTTAAGATAAATTGTATTGCATATATTTATTAGGTTCAAATATATTAGAGGATTTATCTCTTTATGTTTCCCACAAATTCATTAATCATCCCACATACCTAGCACTTATTTATTCATTAGATTTTATATTATATTTAGGTCCATTCAGTTAGGAGGAATTGGTTTTCTATGCGCCCTAGTACAAAATCCACCTATATACTTGACTCACGACATTATATTTATTCCATACACTTTTGGGTCCATCAAGATAAATGGGGAAATTGAGCATTGCAACTCCCCATTCTCTCATTCCCCAAATTGTCAAGAGTCCTTACAAGTGGTTGAAGGGAATAAGATGTGGTTGTGTAAAGGGGAACATGTAAATGTTCCACATTGTAGGGAATTTTAGTTTCAACAAGAATCAAATCCTTCTATGGGTACCTAGTACACAAAACAAATGGATATGAAATGGAGAATCTTTTATTGATTTGGTTTAATCATCATGATGCATTTGAATTGAGATCCTTGGAGGGTGTATTCGTTGTCTTTGCAGGACCTTGTTTGGTGGACATATTTGGAAGAAAAATCCTAGCTTGGGCTTCCTTGGGGCTTGAATTGTATAGGTTGGATACCATATCCCACACACTAGATGATGATGGCATTCCTTTGGAGGCCTAAGAGACACCTTGGAGGATCTCACCTATCCCCTACAATCCAAAAAACTTACCTTTGGAGGCCAAATCGTCACCTTTTAGGGCTTGACGTCACCCTAGGGCTAGGGTCTAGTGGAGATTGAAGACACTTGGCCTTTGGAGGCCTAGCACACTCATATCCAACTCAACGAATTGACCTCTTGGAGGTTTATATGTGGAAATATCAATATAGAGTGGAGGAGTTAACTTGTTCAAGATTTCTTATAATTCAAGCTTCCTCCCTTCATTTTATGCACCTTGGTATAGACTAGAGGAGTTAACTTGTTCCCTTCGCAAGATTTCTTTTAGTATAAGCACCTATTGACATAGAGTGGTGTGCTTCTTAAGTGTAGAATATTTAAGTTGATCACCCAAAATTCATTCCATTATTAGGAGGGAAGAGGGTTGTTCCACAACAACCCTAGTTTAATCGAGAGGCCATTGCAGATTAACAATAAATTTGGTTTCATAAGGAATTTTTTGTTGTTGTTTCTATCAACTATAAGATTTTTCTATCCAATAGATATCCCAGTTTCATAGTACACCATGCTCAATTAAAGACTCACAATATTTTTAGCTCATCCACTATTTTGATTGCTTACTAGATTCACAAGATTTGACTTGCAAGTTTTCTTGAGATTATGTAGGCAATTTTCCTTTTCAACTTATGAGCATAAAACCCCAAGTATAAGATTGGATCAACGAATATGTTAGCCTCTAAAAATATTCCCATGCCCAAAAAGCATTCACGGACTTCTTCAAAGATAGCTATGCTTTTTACCATCCATTTTAGAAGTGTTATTTATTGATAATCATGTATTGTTTTCCCTTGATAAATAATGTACTTCACATTCATCCATGTTTCATGGGGTTGATCATGTAGAGACCTTCCAATTACTGTAAGAACATGTAGTAACCCTTTGTGTTCTAATGTTTCCTATAATGGAATTGTTTCTAGTTTGTATCATTTGATTTAATGAAGGAACAAATAACTCTTTGACTATGATTTAATTTGACGTTTTTGTAATGGATTTATGATTAAATGCAGAAAATCATAAAATGGACCTAAAACTTGGCTCTCTCAAAAATGATAGGCCAAAATAGTTCTTTGTTGTAGTTGTGTATGTGCATCTTCATTGTCTTGAAAATTAGGTCTATGTCATCCAATCTTGTCCCACAATGTCTCCAAAAGTCCCTTGACCAAGGAGCACATGTTATTAACCTCTTGCTACTGGTGATAAAGTTTGAAAATAATTGAATATCTAATTGACTTAATTTGTAGATTTTCATTTTTTTTGTTGAGTTTCAACAAGTAATGAAAATTGTCAAAAATAATGATAGTAATCATGCCCAAAAATATATTATGTCTCTACAACATCACATAATTAAATTGTAAGTGCCATATTCCTTTGAATTAAGTCGTAAGTTCTATATGCCTTCTCACACTTTCCTAGGTTTATAGGCTTCTCGATGTCATGCTTCCCTAAGTCTATCTCACTTCAAGGTTCCTTCACTTTGCATTATTTATAGTACGTTGTAACATGTGTTTTAGGAAAGACAAGCATTGATGACCTTATAGTGACACATTGTATGCATCCATTTTTGCACGGAACATGACTTGAGAGACTTCAAATTGTGCTTCAACTTAACAAATCAACCATTCACATGTCATTGTGTTTCACTAGATAGAAGTATTGTGCTACTTCATCAAGCTTTCTCGAACTATCTATATTCAAGCTGCATGACCAAATTTTCCACGGTTCTTCGAATGGATGGTGAGAACGTTGGTAGGTGTGAGAATTTCGAGTTGATATGCTTCCACACCCACTTCAAAATCAACATGGAAAATTTGAATGGATGGCGAGAACATTGGTAGATGTGATAATTTGGAATTGAGATACTCCCACACCCACTTCAAAATCGACATGGAAAATTGGGCGTTGTCTAACTGTTCTACGAAATGGTTTTTTTAGTCGGATTCTGACGACATAAATCTTCACAAAATTAGTATTTTTTGTTGTTCAAAGTCAATTTCTGAATACAAAAATGCAAAAACTTAATGATGCTCTCATTGATTCTCCAATGATAGTTAAATACACAAAACTTGCTAATATTCTTGAGATTGCCTATTTAATGATGGAAAATGAGATAGCAGATTCCCTCATATAGGACCGTGTTTCAAAATCATAACCAAGATTTCCTTATCCACACAAAAGGATGTAACATGATATTTCTTAGAAAGCAGGGGAAAAATATCAATTTTTTTTTAAAACCTACATAAGGCATGGAAATAGCGATGATAAAATCGTCTCAAGTATGGCATCTATGTCACAAGCTATTGATAGGTGTTTTTTCTTTTCCACACTTGTTCGTCTCTATTATGACGATATTTCGTCGCTACTTGCCACACTTTAATCGTCGCAAGTATGGCATCTCTGTCGCAAGCTATTGATAGGTGTTTTTCTTTGCCATGTTTATGTGTCACTATTGCAACAATATTTCGTCGCTACTTTCCATGCTTTAGTCGTCACAAATATGGCATCTGCGTCGCTTGAAAATGGTGGGGTTTTTACTCTGACACACTTTGTCGTCGATATTTCCACGCTTTTTCATCGATATTGCGACAATATTTCCGTTGAAAAAAAGTATGCCTCTTTTTAAGATGGTGACACATGGAGTTGTGATTTCATCATTATTTCCATGAAAAATGAATACGTCCATATATCGATGAAAAAAGTACCACAAAAAAAATTGTTTTCCTTCGTGTAAAGTGCGACAAATATGTGTGGAAATAGCAATGAAAAACCATGGAAAATTTGGTCATATGTAGTAGTGATGTAAGGTAATATGCACAAATATCTAAGGAGAGAATAACCTCCATAAATCCATTATTTTCACAGGTTTGTTTCCCTTGCAACTTCCAAAACTGGGGTTTTAATTTTCTATCAATGGAAACGCCTTATGACTGCAATCGAGCCCCAGTTGAATTTTTGGTTCAAAGAGAGGCCACGATGGTGTGATCTGGTCAAAATAAGTACCAACACAAAAGGGAGACATTGAATTAATCTGAACATGGATATCATCCACCACTTTCTCCAGATATGACACGAACAATATCTCCTCGCCATTGTTAAGAGCGCCCATAATAATAAAGATCATGCATGTTGGTATCCAAAGCCACAAATACCATCAACAATGCTCAAACTGCAATACTGTGTGAGTTATTTTTTTGTCCTCTAACCTTAGAGCTCCATGGAACCATCATATCTATTGTCGTGTTTCTATAAAATGGATTTAATCTCAAGATGAATTGGACAAAACTTGCAGAGGATCGAACATGGCCACAAATCATAGTTTTAGATTTTTTTTGGCCCTTTCTTTAATCAAAAAAATCATATGTGGACTTATTTATTATTATTAAATTGTATGACTAGAGATGAAGTCAATCATGGGCTTCGATATCCCTGCAAATCCACTTTTAATCGATTGTGCAAATCTCCACGATCTTTGCAGATATTACTTGGGACTTGAATTGTTCCCTGAAATCAGTTATTCTAATTCGTGGAGAGATTTCTCCATATCTGTTGTCCTTTAATGATAGAGAGGTTTTGTTCAACTAATTTGAAAATGAAATTAATCGAACAAAAATATGATCATGTTGATCCTACAAAAGACCAACGAAAACATCATGACACTGATAAATATTAGTTTATTGCCCATACTCCACCAAAAACCATATTCTTCGAGTCATCGATAGGAATCGACAAAGGGAATTGAAAAGGTCTCATGGCTCTCTCTTCTTCATTTCACTGGTCATTGAGATAACTAATAGAACCGACGCTGCAATTGTCATAATCTTTGTAGCAGATTTCCAGCCCCTTGCACAGAACTTCTCCACGGATTCCAGTGTAATTAATATGCATCTAGAATGTTATGTCTATGATACTTTTCAATGGATTTATGGGGAAAAATAACAGGTAGAGGACGACTCCTTTCCATGGATTTTTTGGCCAAAAATTTGTTGGTATATTGAATATGTCTGCAAATAAACAAGCAAGACATACATAGACACGTATTGACATATTTGTTTTTCATCGGTCCACAACTACCCAATAAAGTGATGTCACAGAACTGAATGCAAAGGTCTAAGGGACCCCAACTAAACATGGAGACTTAAAATCTGGTGCAACGATATATAAAATCATTGAGTCCCATGCATAGAGACTGATTGAGAAGAGCCATTGAAACATTCGAGTTGCAACTGCATTTTCTCTACTACAAAATATGATAAATAACAAAATATTTCAATTTTGCAGAAATGATAACCACTACTTACCCAACCAATCGAAGGTGTCTTCCTTCTGTGACCACATTTCTTCAGAGACTGGAGCAATAACATTGATCACATGCCCCATTATCTTTGTATCCTCCTTGGTGGGTGTTTTAGCAGTCTATTTGCTGCTTGGTTTATGGCGAATTTTGATATGTAACTTCTATCACATCTTCTCCCAATGGCCATTGATATTTCAATAACCTCAAAAATTCCTTCGCTTTCCATTCAATGATGCATCTGTGACACGAGGAATTGGAAGGTGTGGTTTTTATTTTGTCTCACTTCTTTTGGAATCATCTGTCTTCTTAACCCAAACTTTCTTCATATGATTCTTAGTTACATCATGGTTAGAATATCTAAAACATAAATCATTCTTCTTATTTACAATTAAAGAATTTGAATGACTTTAATACCTTCCTAAATTGTCCTTGATCTGATGAGGACAATCTGGCTTGATTCCTTTCTTGGAATATGATGGTGAAGACATGGTTTTTTCTTCAGAAACCTTTTAGCATTCTCCATTCTCTTCCTTTCCATAACCTAAAACTACAAATTGTGGTCTTTGTACCACCTCTAATGGCTGAGTGATTCTTTGGCCATGAATGCCAAATCCACCTCCTCTGTATCCCATCTTCGTGAGGAGCTTCATGCCCATGTTAGTTTCATACTGAGACAAAATTGAATATGAAGAAACATCATATGCCTCTATCTGAGTTTGTGCATCCAAGATAGAAGCCTCTTTGTCCTCCATTCGTTCACCATGCTGCAACTTAGCGAATGCATCATCTTTGGCTTGCAATTTGAGATGCAATTGTTCAATAATTATATTGAGTACATCTCCATGAAGCTGAGATCTCTCTTGAATCTCTTGCTTCTCTTCTTATGCAAATTGCAAAAATCTTCTCAACTCTGCATTTTCATCCTGAATGTTTTGATTTATCTCTTCTAACTCTTGAATTTTTCTTCTTTATTCACTCCTTTTCCCATCCTGCAAAGAAGTCAACCTAGATCTAATACCACATGATATGAAAATGGGTGAGTACTTACTCTACAAAAGTTTTCAATCGAGAATAATTTTTTTCTAACAAAGTATTTGCATAAGGATTAAAAGGCATATGAATCCATGATTAACCATTCTTTTAAACAATAATACATAACATACATGAACTCAAAATGAATAAAGCACATGAAAAGATAAGATAGAGACAACTAATGTTGGTAATAGAGTTCACCCCTCCTAGGCTACATCTCCAGACCGGCTTCAATTGGAATACAGATCACTTTCATTCTTTCTTTGAAAGATGTTGGGACCTTCTCATAATTTATTACATAAGATATTCCTTCTCCTTCGATGAGGATTCAAGAAGAATACTTACGGTCATATCTCTGCAGAGATCAAGAAGGATAATTTGTTACGTGAATAAGTCTCTCAATGCTTAGGAGTAGTAGCACTATGGCTCTCTAACTCCACTCATTACTTACCCATTACTCTCCTCCCTACTCTCCCCCCTTTACATAGGGCTCACATAAGGCATTATATATTTTTTCCTCACTCTCTCTTAAAAAAGAGCATTAATTCCTAGATCCACAATAATAGGATGTAATTACAAAAGAGGAAAGACAAGATTCATGAATGTAGGATCTCAAACTATATTCAAACACATAATGGGAAAGGTCTCAAAACCACCCAAAGACTCTTCAGTCAGGTCCTTTATTGTCTCAACCTATAATTGAGAATAATGGAAAATTGATGTCAGGTGGTTTCTCACATAAAAAACAATTTCCAAAATTATAATTTAATGATAAATACATGAGTCTAATTTTACTCACAAGTATTAATCATTTTTCATCAAAAGTGAAATAATAATGTATGAGTTTTTCCAAAAGCTCATAAAGCATAATTAAATGCATGAGCATCTCATAAAAGTATAAAAAGAAATGCATGAGACCTTTTTCTCACAAAGCATTAATAAAATGCATGAGAAAATAAAAATCATAAACGCATATATTAACCACTTTCACCACTTTCTCGCTAACTACAAATCAACTTGGTGAACAAAGTAATGTTCGTTACATGTGTGGAGATCCGTTCAGATCATCCAGCAACAAGAAGAAACAATGGAGCATATATTTAATCAATTCACTAGCAACAATATGATCTAGGATCGAGATACTCTAATCATGAGCCAAACTAAAAGAGACATGACAATCATCATAATCACTATCATGGACTGAGGCTCTGAGGTTTTGAAAATCCCCCTCTTGAATGGGATTTGGAAACTCCTTCCAGGATTTATAGTGCGACATCTCTAGAAAGAAAGAAACCGATGCATATTCTATTTCGAAGCCTCCACCCCATCACTTCTCTGGTCAAGTATTTTTAAGAAAATACATGAAACCATCCATGCTCAACCCTGGACTCAAGAAAACCTTCCCACTGAACCTCATGAATCCCTCATCTTTTCTTCCTGGTAGTTGATAACTCTCAAAGAACCTATTAATATCACAGCTCCCCCTAATCCCACTTCTTGAAGCCATTCCACCTAGATTTGTCCACCCCATGGCTTTTGGAAGCTGAATTTTGATAGTGCCTCAAAAGGCAATCCTGACCTAGTAGGATTTGGAGTGGTTATTCGAGACAGCACAGGAAAAAGCTGAAACCTTATGGCAGGATATCTAGGGCATGATATGAACAACTCAGTGGAACTTTGAGGTCTCAGAAGGGGTATTCAACTAGCCTTGGATGTTAACTTAACTCACCTCGTATTTGAAGGAGATTAAAAAATAATCATCTCATTAGTAGCCAAAATAAAAAATGGGATTGGTCTAGAGAAAATTGGTCCAAGTTGGCATCTTCTAGAACCTTTATATCAATTACAAGCCCTTCTACATCTGTCCCTCACTCTCATAACTTCTCACATAATATGTGAATCCATAAAAGTTTATGATAAATTGGTTGATGAAGGCATTGGTACAAAAACAAAGATCCTCATTCTCAACACTTAACATCATCTCGACTCGCAGTTTCTAAGCCTTTTCAAAGAGCTACCTCTTCATGATTTCCTCCCCACGGATGGTGTGGAACTTGTCAACCCCTTGATACATGATACTCAGGAGATGAGTGTAGTTAAATCCCCTTACCGCTATCCTCCCCCTCCATCATTCCACAATTCCTAGAATTCAAACTGGAAAGGCGTTAGTGCATTGTGACAATCAGGGGAGATTAATGACACACATTTTACACTAGTCTTGGCCCTTTGCAGTTGGTACAATGTAGTAGGAAGACATCACCTCAGCCTTCATGGCATCCCTCCCTATCATTTCTCTTTTCATCTTAAAGGTATGCAGTTGATGTGGTTATTTTCTCGTGCGTTTTCATTTGGATCTTCACTCTCCACATGCCTTCTACTTATGAGGGAGTCTAACCTCTATTAATTTTCCTCCCCCCGTAGCCATATTGTTCCTGAATTCATCCCTCAGTTCTGTTGATTCCATGCCTCATGAGAGAGGTAAGTCAAAATGAGGGCCGATATAATACAGTATAGTAATCCAACATCGATGCATAGGCCTGCCCTCTTTACCTCATAATCCTAGTAGAATCTTTGTCATCCATCCCTACTCTAACCAAAATTGGCATGATCATGCCTGACTAGTGCTTCAATTTCTTGACCCTGATATAAATTATGGTGTTTGTCTAGTGTAGGAGGAAATTCATCCAAATTGGTGGGAGGACATCAAGGATCCAACTGCACTAACCAACACTTCACTCCCTTTGTATTATCCTGATATTTCTATGGGTGGTTGTATGGTGGAGGAGAAAATCCCTCCACAGAAGCAAGATGACTCCATTCAAGGAATAAGTCCAAATGTCATATGATCACTCAATCAAGCCACCGAGATTGATTCGGATGATGGTTGGGATAAGGAGTAGACCCATTTGAAGTTGCATGCAGATGAGCCAGACCATCCAACATTGGCAAGACATGATTTTCCCAGTGCTCGTAGTCTCACAGGGGACCATTTAAATATTATCTTCAAGATGA
Source organism: Picea glauca (assembly GCA_000966675.3). NCBI lineage: Eukaryota > Viridiplantae > Streptophyta > Pinopsida > Pinales > Pinaceae > Picea > Picea glauca. Next base: position 75,372 of record JZKD02S0748761.1, on the reverse strand, counting down.
GACAAGAAATGTCGAACTAGCTCCAAAGCCAATGCACTCTCAACAAACATCTAGATATGTTTTTTTATTCCCTGTCAAGCGAGTCTGCGAAGAGTCACTACCCAACTTGTTGCTAGCCATTTTCCTTCACCTTCCACCATGATGGAATTACAGGTTCTCCACAAGTTTAGTTTCTTTACTATCATGTTATCAGGTTTAGTTAGGATGAATTTACAATCAATTTGTGTTGTAGAAAGACTCTGGTATATTGGCTTGCCTATGAACTCTGTATGCCACTGGTTTTGGTTTCTATGCATGTGGTGGAGAAGGTGGTAGGTTTTGAAGCATGTTTTGACATGTATCTTTTTTTTGGCGTTTTAAGCTAATACAATTTTTTTTGTTTAAAAAAAATAAATAATGCATGAAATGCATTTTCTTAACATGATGTGAAAGTATTTACTTTAGAGGAATGAAATGCATTCTCTTCACATGAGTTGAAAGATTTCATTTTCCCTCTAAACTACTTATAGTTTTTTACTTATGGAATAAAATTATTAACATATTATCTCTCTAAAAAAATAATTAACGTTTTAATGTCCATTTATAGATGTTTTCTTTATGATTATGGTTGTTGCATTAAACATTAACTTTTAATCAGGACTAGGGTTTAGAATCTATGAACTATTTCTAAAAATCTATACATGAAGACATACACCCATACAAGTGTGATAATGTGAAATTACATGGCTTCCATTTCCTAATGTAGCAATCAAATTATTAGTAAACTTATTGAAAGTGTAATACCTTCATATAAACATTTAACTTATATTTATTTAGATCATTGGAGATATCTTGATGAGTAAATAAATCAACCATTTAGGCACTAGAAAAGGATCTAAAGAATGAGAACCATAAATCACAAAATAAAATGAACCATCAAATTCCAACAAGTCCATATATGAAATTTTCCACCTTAGAAAGGACGGTGAAGAAAACACATATTCTATTAGTCCCCAAAAATATTTACTTAAGAAGATCAAGATAGCATCCATAGCTTTTTCCATAGAGGAACACATATCTTTTCTTATTAATTTCCCTTTCCCAACCTCCTAGAGTTATTGTTGACCCATTTTTCTAGTTTAGATATTATTATTTAGAACGATGTAAAAAAAAACTAGTTATTTTTATACTTACAAATCAATATTCCTAATCTTCTCTATAATTTTTTCATTCTTCAATACTTCTATAATTGTTTTCATTCTTTAATACATATCCTTATGTATCTTACTTCTATCTCCCATGTTACTTCCTTATGTCCTCCATGTTTCCCCTGCAACACAAATAAAGATGAAGGTAAAAGATGTTAATTTTTATTTTATTTATTTTTAATTCTTATTTATTTAATTATTCAAATAAAATATAAAAAATATCATTTTTTTATTTTATTTATTTTTAATTCTTATTTATTTAATTATAAAATGAAAATTTACTATTGGAAGTGCACAAGTCGTGATGCTTATATCATTTAATATAGAACAAATTCTCATCACTCGTCCGTATATGCGTTTTATTATAACTATTCAAAAGTTGCACTCAAGTCACTTTCAATATTGTTATTTTCCCATTCATTTAACGGTGTAATGATGTATATTTCTTATTTTTTAATCCCATCTTAACTTAGAATGCAATCCTAATGCAATTGATAAATTTTTTATACTACTGTAAAGTATGTAATCTCAATGGAATGGAAATATGTGTACTGCTATAAACAAATAGCCATGTCTTTGCTTCATTCTTTGAAAACCATACACATAGTCAATAGGGATAGTCTCGTGCCTTGGTCTAGAATGGACTATAAAATCAATTATTTTTATTATTATATTTAGAGGTATGAAAAAGTATGTTTTCACTAATTATTCTAGTATCTCTTATTTAATTTTTGGTCACTCTTGCTATAACCTTTGCAAGTTGGACAGTATTTATCCAACCCCAAAATGATTTGA
>JZKD02S0748739.1:0-10450 GCA_000966675.3 Picea glauca | reverse complement strand
CACCTTACATTGAATGACCACATTCCCATATATTAAATGACTTCCACTAATAACACATAACTACATTCCCATTGGGTACCTCCCTAGGTACCCCATATTACCTACCTAGGTATACCATATCCCCTCTCTTTCCGCAGTGTAGTCCATCTCATGTACTGGTCTTCATAGTTACCAACAGGGTAATATTGTTCCTTGACCACATCCACAAAAAATTCCCAAGTGGGCTCGACCCTATATATTCCATACTCCTCTATGGAACATTTTTTCCATTAATTTTCCCACTAATTTTTGACATGGGGGAGATCCTTAAGGAGTGAAAAGGTGATCTTTCCCTGATAGAGAAATTATGAACAGAGAAATAACCTTCTAGAAGATTTAACCATTTTTCTAAGGCATTCGCATCTATCTATCCTTTAAATATGGGAATATCAAAATTAACTTGCACCTTGAAAGGTGAGGTGCCTCCAAAGTGGTAGATTGATGAATATGCACCTGTTGTTATCGACAAGTGTTGAAGGATGTGGGAAAATTTCTCCATCATTTTGTCCCTCTATCGCATGAGAGCTTGCTCAAGAAACAAATTAATAGAATATTATGCTCCATCATTTTTATTTTATTCTACCATGGAGGGTTTCTTGGGCATGCGAGAGCAATTTTCCTCAAGAGATACAAGCTTGAGACCCAACTTGATATACTCGGACCTCATTAGGGACATGCACTAAAAAAAATAATCAAGAGTAGCCTACTCTGACACCACTAATCTCGATTATTTTTGGCAAGAAATGAGAGCGAAGATACAATAAATAAATGTGTATAGATATATCATATATGAAATAATATAACATAATTAAATCATAGATATAAAAATAGAGATACAATAATACACAATTTCTATTAATGAGTGAAATGTAGAGATTGTAAAATTACAGAGTGAAAGACTTGCTAGAATGGTGGTAGCTTATCTCTAAGAAGAGATGTGATGGCTACTCTCATTCACAAGAAGAATATTACAATGAGGCTCTGAAGGATGTTTTGACATCAATGAAATCAAAAACCATAACCCCGGAAGATGAAAATCCAACAGTTTTGTGGACCCCGTTTTGGGTAGTTTGGTGTATTAACTTCCTACGAGCGTAACTTTGGCATACGATCTCCATTTGGAGTGAACGATATCTCATTAGAAAGGTATCGTTGAGGAGATTAATTTTCAGGGCTCAATCAAAGCCTTCAACTATCACTGAGGTTCTTGATCCTAAAAAAACTTCATTTAGGGCCTCAAAATGGCCCCATAAGTTTAGGAACCGAAAAATTGCTAAAAATAGTAAATTGCCATAAGACTGTTTTGAGCTAGTTGGAATAGGTGGGTGGCCACCGATATCCACCTGGATAAATCCTCCCTCCTTGGGAAGAAATGGTCTCCATTTTGTTGATTTCTTGGGGGAGAGGGAAAATCATTTATTGAATCTGCATCTTGATGAGTTTCTTTCCTTGCTAGAGAAGTTGCACTGCTTAGCTTGTTGAAGGTTGTCAAGAACCTATGGCTAGAAGGGTTAGAACCTTTTAACTAGTATGGCTACATGAGATGATTGTGTGTAGAAGGAATCCTTGTGCTCTGCTTCAATTTTTTCTTCCTGATTCTATTGGAAAGAATGTGCTTGGACTGACGCTACAATTATTATGGTGCTCTTTTGTTCACCTTTTGAAGAGACTGTGAAGAAGACTATTTTTCTAGTATGATATACTACCTTGCAGAATTTTTTAGGTGGGACAGTAGTTGGAACTACTTCGGGTATCCTAAAGAGATGACCCCCTAGAGTAAAAATGACACTACGGGGTTGAGATTCATAAATAGCATGGTGCTTTCACATAAATGGTTGGCCCAACAGAACATCACAAACATCCAATGGGGAAACATCACATAATAACTCATCCTTGAAGGGATGGATGTCATATGAAAATCGAAACTATTGGATAACACGATGTTATATGGATGTGGGTGTGGTTTTGTCGATAATTCCAATTGTTTGATGACCTCTAATGAGATGAGGTTCTTATGGATTCCGCTATCAAAAATAAAATGTAGCGGAGTCCCCTTCACCCACATCTGTGAATGAAAAATGTGCTCCCCCTCTTTAGGATCTGTTGTTTCTTCTGGTTGAATTGTTATGGTTTCGATAGTACCAGTGGGGTATGCGTCGATGATATGCATTTTCCCATTATTTTCTGAATCAGATTCGGAATCAGGGTTCAACTCCTTGTCTTTGATATTGGCCACCAAGGAATATTTTGAGAAACATTCATCAGTGTTGTGCTAGGGTATTTTAAGGAAATATCACCACTTTCTAGTGTCCTTGTTTGTCTTTTTGTTACCCTTACTTTCCCGTGGCTTGGGCTAGTTTTCTGGAGGTTTTTTGCTAGGGTCGTATTTATCATTCTTTGGTTTTTTCGGATTCACATACCCAAACTCCCATTTGTTCTGGTGCCTAAATTTCTGCTTGATTTTGATAGCATATCGATAGGTATCTCCCAGTGATGAGATGTACAAAATATCCATTTCGTTTTGGATGTACCTATGCATATCCTCGCGATATTTTTGAACCAGATGTCACTCAGAGTATTTGATACCCAGCTTGGTGCGCAAGGTATGGAAATTATTTTTGAACTCCGACATTGTTTGGCCCCTTTCTTGTCATAGTGTGGTCCATCTCATGTATTGGTCTTCATAGTTACCAATAGGGTAATATTGTTCCTTGACTGAATCCAAAAAAAATACCAAGTGGGTTTGGTGCCATATATTCTAGAATCCTCTGTGTAAATTTGGTCCCAGTAAGTTTCCCACCAATTTTTGACAAGGTGGAGATCCTTAAGGAGTGCGAAGGTGATCTTTTCCCCAGAGAAATTATGAAAAAAGAAATAACCTTCTAGAAAATTTAACCATTTTTCTAGGGCATCAGCATCTATTTGTCCTTCAAATATGAGAATATCAAAATTAACTTGTACCTTGATGAAGACAAGCCTATTGTTATCCGCAAGCATTGAAGGATGTGGAAAAAATTCTCCATCATTTCGTCCCTCTGTCGCGTGAGAGATTTCTCAAGCAAAAGATTAATAGAATATTCTTCTCCATCATTTTTATTTTCTTTCGCCATGGAGGCTTTATTGAGAATGTGAGGGAGATTTTCCTCAAGAGAGACAAGATAGATACCCAACTTGCTATACTCAAACCCTGTCGGGGACATGCACTAAAAAAATGATCAAGAGAAGCCTACTCTAACACCACTGATCCAGATTATTTTTGGCACGAAATGAGAGTGAAGATATAATAAATAAATGTACAGAGATATATCATATATCCAATAATATAACATAATTATATCATATATATAAACATGAAGATACAATAATACACAATTTCTATTAATGAGTGAAATGTATAGACTGTAAAATTACAGATTGAAAGACTTATACTATCATTGAGGTGATCTATATAGAAAAAACTTCATTTAGGCCCTCAAAATGGCCCCATAAGTTTAGGAACCAAAACACTGCTAAAAATAGTAAATTGCCAGAAGTCTATTTTGAGCCAGTTGGAATAGGTGGGTGGTCACCGATATCCACCTAGATCAATCCTCCCTCCTTATGAATAAATGGTATCCATACGTTGATTTCCCAAGGCAGAGGGAAAATAGTTTGTTGAATTTGGATCTTGATGAGCTTCTTTCCTTGCTGGAGAAGTTGGGTTGCTTAGCTTATTGAAGGTTGTCATGAACATGTGGCTAGAAGGGGTGGACCTTTTTAACCAGTATGTCTACATGAGATGAATTTGTGCAAAAGGAATCCTTTCTCTTTGCTTGGATATTTCCAGCCTGCTTTTGCTGGAAAGAAGGTGCTTGGACTAAGGCTACAATTGTTGTGGTGTTCTTTTGTTCACCTTTTGAATAGAAAGTGAAGAAGATTAATTTTGTAGTATGAGATACTACCTTGCGACACTGTTTAGGTGGAAAAATAGTTGGAACTACCTCTAGTATCTTGTAGAGATGAACCCCTAGAGTAACAATGAAACTACAAGGTCAATACTAAAAAATAACCCAATGCTTCCACATATATGGTTGGCCCAATAGAACATCACATACATCCAATGGGGAAACATCACATAATACCTCATCCTTGAAGGGATGGATTCCTTATGAAAATCGAAACTACTGGCTGACACAGAGGTCTCATCCTTGGAGAATCCACCTGATGTTGTATGGCTGCAGGTGTGGTGTTGTCGAAAATCCCAATTGTTTTACAACCTCTACCGAGATGAGGTTATTTTGGCTTCTTCTATCAACAATAAAGTGTAGTGGGGTCCCCTTCACCCACATATGTGAATGAAAAAGGCACTCCCCCTCTTCAGGATCTACTGGTTCTTCTGGTTAAATTTTTGCGGTCATGACAGTAGTAGTGGGGTTTGCGTCAATGATCTATCTTTTCCCATTATTTTTTGAATCATATTCTAAATCAAGGTTCGACTCCTTTTCTTTGATATCGGCCACCAAAGACTATTTTGAGCGACATTCATCAGTTTTTTTCCAGGGGATTTTATGGAAATCGCACTACTTTCTAATGTCCTTCTTCTTCTTTCTGTTACCCTTCTTTTCTTGTGGCTTGGGTTGGTTTTCTGGAGGTTGTTTGTTGGGACCATCTTTATTATTCTTTGGTTGTTTCGGATTCATAGACCTGAACTCTCATTTATTTTGGTGCCTAAATTTATGCTCAATTTTAAAAACACATCGATAAGCAGCTCCCAGTGATGAGATGTACAAAAAATCCATTTCGATTTGGATGTACATATGCAGAGCCCCATGATATTTCAGAACCATATGTCAGTTGGAGTCTTTCATACCCAGCTTAGTGCATAAGGGATGGAAATTATTTGTGAACTTCGACACTGTTTGTACCCTCTCTTACCACAATGTCATCCATCTCATGTACTAGTCTTCATAGTTACCAATAGGGTAATATTGTTCTTTGACCGCATCCACAAAAAAATTCCAAGTGGGCTCAACCCCATATATTATAGACTCCTCTGTTGAAATTTTCTCCTAGTAATTTTCCCACCAATGTTTGACATGGGGGAGAGCCTTAAGGAGTGCGTAAGTGATCTTTTCCTTGTCAAAGAAATTATGAATAGAGAAATAACCTTCTAGCATATTTAACCATTTTTCTAGGGAATATGCATCTATCTTTCCTTCATATACAGGAATATCAAAATTAACTTGTACCTTGAAAGGAGAGGTGCCTCCAAAGTGGTCATTTTATGAATACATGCATGTTTTTATCGGCGAGCATTGAAGGATGTGGGAAAAAATCTCCATCATTTCGTCCCTCTGTCATGTGAGAGCTTGCTCAAGCAACAAATTAATAAAATCTTATACTCTGTTGTTTTTACTTTCNATAACATAATTATATCATATATATAAACATGAAGATACAATAATACACAATTTCTATTAATGAGTGAAATGTGTAGATTGTAAAATTACAGATTGAAAGACTCGCTAGAATGGTGCCAGCTTATCTCTGAGAAGAGATGTGATGGATTTTCTCATTCACAAGAAGATGAGTACAATGAGGCTATAAATTCCTTTTTAACATAAATAAAATCCAAAATCCTAACCCTGGAAGATGAAAATCCAACAGTTTTGTGGACCTCGTTTTGGGTAGTTTGGTGTATTAACTTCTCGGGGATGTAACTTTGGCATACAATCTCTGTTTGGGGTGCATGATAGCTTGTTGGAAAGGTATCGTTGAGGATAGTTATTTTTGGGGCTCTATCAATGCCTTATACTATCATTGAGGTGATCTATCTAGAAAAAACTTTATTTGGGCCCTCAAAATGGCCCCATAAGTTTAGGAACCAAAACACTGCTAAAAATAGTAAATTGCCAGAAGTCTATTTTGAGCCAGTTGGAATAGGTGGGTGGCCACTGATATCCACCTGGATCAATCCTCCCTCCTTATGAAGAAATGGTATCCATACGTTGATTTCCCAGGGGAGAGGGAAAATAGTTTGTTGAATCTGGATCTTGATGAGCTTCTTTCCTTGCTGGAGAAGTTGGGTTGCTTAGATTATTGAAGGTTGTCATGAACATGTGGCTAGAAGGGGTGGAACTTTTTAACCAGTATGGCTACATGAGATGACTTTGTGCAAAAGGAATCCTTTCTCTTTGCTTGGATCTTTTCAACCTGCTTCTGCTGGAAAGAAGGTGCTTGGACTAAGGCTACAATTGTTGTGGTGTTCTTTTGTTCACCTTTTGAATAGAATGTGAAGAAGATTAATTTTGTAGCATGAGATACTACCTTGCGAAATTGTTTAGGTGGAACAATAGTTGGAACTACCTCTAGTATCTTGTAGAGATGAACCCCCAGAGTAACAATGAAACTACAAGGTCAATACTAAAAAATAACCCAATGCTTCCACATATATGGTTGGCCCAATAGAACATCACATACATCTAATGGGGAAACATCACATAATACCTCATCCTTGAAGGGATGGATGCCTTGTGACAATCGAAACTACTAGCTGACACAGAGGTCTCATCCTTGGAGAATCCACCTGATGTTGTATGGTTGCGGGTGTGGTGTTGTCAAAAATCCCAATTGTTTTACAACCTCTGCCAAGATGAGGTTATTTTGGCTTATTCTATCAACAATAAAGTACAGCAGGGTCCCCTTCACCCACATATGTGAATGAAAAAGGCACTCCCCCTCTTCAGGATCTACTGGTTCTTCTGGTTAAATTTTTCCGGTCATGACAGTAACAGTGGGGTTTGTGTCGATGATCTATCTTTTCCCATTATTTTTTGAATCATATTCTAAATCAAGTTTCAACTCCTTGTCTTTGATATCGGCCACCAACGACTATTTTGAGCGACATTCATCAGTTTTTTTCCAGGGTATTTTATGGAAATCGCACCACTTTATAGTGTCCTTCTTCTTCTTTTTGTTACCCTTCTTTTCTTGTGGCTTGGGTTGGTTTTCTGGAGGTTGTTTGTTAGGGCCATCTTTATTATTCTTTGGTTGTTGCGGATTCATAGACCTGAACTCTCATTTCTTTTGGTGCCTAAATTTATACTCGATTTTAAAAACACATCGATAAGTAGCTCCCAGTGATGAGATGTACAAAAAATCCATTTCGATTTGGATGTACCTATGCAGAGCCCCCCGATATTTTAGAACCATATGTCAGTTGGAGTCTTTCATACCCAGCTTGGTGCATAAGGGATGGAAATTATTTGTGAACTTCGACACTATTTGGACCCTCTCTTGCCACAGTGTCATCCATCTCATGTACTAGTCTTCATAGTTACCAATAGGGTAATATTGTTCTTTGACCGCATCCACAAAAAAATTTCAATTGGGCTCAACCCCATATATTATAGACTCCTCTACGGAAATTTTCTCCTAGTAATTTTCCCACCAATGTTTGACATGGGGGAGAGCCTTAAGGAGTCCAAAAGTGATATTTTCCTTGTCAGATAAATTATGAATAGAGAAATAACCTTCTAGCATATTTAACCATTTTTCTAGGGAATATGCATCTATCTTTCCTTCATATACAGGAATATCAAAATTAACTTGTACCTTGAAAGGAGAGGTTCCTCCAAAGTGGTCATTTGATGAATACATGCATGTTTTTATTGGCGAGCGTTGAAGGATGTGGGAAAAATTCTCCATCATTTCATCCCTCTGTCGCGTGAGAGCTTGCTCAAGCAACAAATTAATAGAATCTTATACTCTGTTGTTTTTATTTTATTCTACCATGGAGGGTTTCTTGGCCGTGCGAGAGTGATTTTTCTCAAGAGAGACAAGATCAAGACTCAATTTTCTATACTCGGACCTCGTCGGGGACATGCACTGAAAAAAATGATCAAGAGCATCCTGCTCTGACACCACTAATCCAAATTATTTTCAGCAAGAAATGAGAGAGGAGATATAAAAAATAAATGTACATATGTATATCATATATCCAATAATATAACATAATTGTATCATATATATATAAACATAGATATATAGTAATAAATAATTTCTATTGATGAGCGAAATGTATAGACTGTAAAATTACAAAGTGAAAGACTCGCTAGAATGGTGGCAGCTTATCTCTGAGAAAATATGTGATAGCTACACTCATTTGAAATAATATGATTACAATGAGGTTCTAAATAAATTTTTAACATAAATTAAATCCAAAACCCTTACCTCGGAAGATGAAAAGCCAACAATTTTGTTGACCCCATTTTGGGTAGTTTGGTGTATTAACTTCCCCGGGGCATAACTTTGGCATATGATTTCCATTTGGGGCACACAATATCTCATTGGAAAGGTATCATCAAGGAGATTAATTTTGGGGGCTCAATCAGATCCATTGTATATTATTTAGGTTCTCAATCCTGAAAAAACTTCATTTAGGCCCTCAAAATGGCCCCGAAAGTTTAGGAACCGAAAAACTGCTAAAAATAGTAAATTTCTAGAAAATTGTTTTGAGCTAGTTGGAATAGGTGGGTGGCCACTGATATCCACTTGGATCATTGGTAAAATATGGGATGTGGATATATTCCAATTATGGCATGACATGAGGTGTTCTAGCCATGGTGTCTAGTGGTTGAGAGGCAGTTCCTTGTGAGGAAGGTTGAGCTTCACCTCCTTGTGATGGAAGACTAGTGGGTGGATTGTTTGGGATGTTGGAACCAATAAAGGTGGAACCTATCCAGAATAATCCTAAAAGTGTTACACTCACAGTTGTATGTAATGGTTGGGCTGATGTGTCAACCAAATTAGTGACACCTCCCAATATTGGAGGGAGGTTCTGCAGGCATCTAGAACAATGGGGATTCTATGGTTCCCCTATGATTATGAACTTGCTAGGTTGTGATGAGAGAAATGAATAAACAAGTGATTTTTATATTTTTTTGACTATCTCAACAATGTCATTCACAATTGCATGTAATAAATAATGGATATCATATATAAAACAACTAAACAAGAAACAATGTAGGGTAGTTTAGGTTTTATCCACATAGGGGAATAAAAAAGTTGCATGTCTCCTAAAAGACATATCATCCTTCTTCTCAAAGTATCACAAGGCCTTCCAAAATCACTCAATAATGGGGTATGAACCCACCAGAAGAGGAACTAGTGAAGGTATGAACAATCATTTATAATGAGGGGTGAAGGGGGCATATCCCGAAAGTACTAGTGATATTTCCCAATANAATTTATATTGATGAGCGAAATGTATAGACTGTAAAATTACAAAGTGAAAGACTCGCTAGAATGGTGGCAGCTTAGCTCTGAGAAAATATGTGATGGCTACACTCATTTGAAATAATATGATTACAATGAGGCTCTAAAGAAATTTTTAACATAAATTAAATCCAAAACCCTTACCTTGGAAGATGAAAAGCCAATAGTTTTGTTGACCTTGTTTTGGGTAGTTTGGTGTATTAACTTCCCCGGGGCATAACTTTGGCATATGATTTCCATTTGGGGCACACAATAGCTCATTGGAAAGGTATCATCAAGGAGATTAATTTTGGGGGATCAATCAGATCCTTTTCATATTATTTAGGTTCTCAATCCTGAAAAAACTTCATTTAGGCCCTCAAAATGGCCCCGAAAGTTTAGGAACCGAAAAACTGCTAAAAATAGTAAATTTATAGAAAATTGTTTTGAGCTAGTTGGAATAGGTGGGTGGCCACTGATATCCACTTGGATCATTGGTAAAATATGGGATGTTGATATATTCCAATTATAGCATGACATGAGGTGTTCTAGCCATGGTGTCTAGTGGTTGAGAGGCAGTTCCTTGTGAGGAAGGTTGAGCTTCACCTCCTTGTGATGGAAGACTAGTGGGTGGATTGTTTGGGATGTTGGAACCAATAAAGGTGGAACCTATCCAGAATAATCCTAAAAGTGTTACACTCACAGTTGTATGTAATGGTTGGGCTGATGTGTCAACCAAATTAGTGACACCTCCCAATATTGGAGGGAGGTTCTGCAGGCATCTAGAACAATGGGGATTCTATGGTTCCCCTATGATTATGAACTTGCTAGGTTGTGATGAGAGAAATGAATAAACAAGTGATTTTTATATTTTTTTGACTATCTCAACAATGTCATTCACAATTGCATGTAATAAATAATGGATATCATATATAAAACAACTAAACAAGAAACAATGTAGGGTAGTTTAGGTTTTATCCACATAGGGGAATAAAAAAGTTGCATGTCTCCTAAAAGACATATCATCCTTCTTCTCAAAGTATCACAAGGCCTTCCAAAATCACTCAATAATGGGGTATGAACCCACCAGAAGAGGAACTAGTGAAGGTATGAACAATCATTTATAATGAGGGGTGAAGGGGGCATATCCCGAAAGTACTAGTGATATTTCCCAATA
>JZKD02S0748673.1:0-14879 GCA_000966675.3 Picea glauca | reverse complement strand
AAAAATTGCACTTGTTCATTTTCATGTATCCTTAGTTGTATATCATCATTAGGAGCTTGTTAATATCCTAGAGGAGTGTTATATGTTTTGAGGTTTGCATGTGGTAACATTCAGTTTCTAAAAACACTTGCACGGGCACCTTAAAAGAGCATATAACCATCAGTTGAAGGAATATTTCTTGGTAGAATTAAACATCCCTGTTTTCTGTTCTAAAATAGCAGCAAGGAAATATTTGGATAACTAAACTTAGAGCCCAACAAGAGGTCAAAGACATACTTGTTGGTCATCCTTCTAGTTCCTAAAACATATACAGAGAGCTTGTGTGATACAAGCTTGTTGATATGCAAAGGAGGACTTGTTGGAGTTGATGCTAGCATGTAGAGGATCTTTGGTGTAGTGATCTTTTTTTGTTGGGAGTGATTCTTAGCTAGGAGGAGTTGGTGGCTAGGGTTTTCTCATGGTTTCCCTAGCTAGGGTTTGAAGATCTTAACTTGTACCAGTGCTACGATAAAGTTGAAGTATATACTTGTATTCCATATTTTATTCATATGAAGTTTCCAACTATCCAAATACTGTGTACTTTCAGATTTGACTTTAAACTTATGTTATCTTCTTCGTCGAGTAGATTTAAATCCTTCTTCTTCATGCTGATTTGACATAACATATAGTTGAATTGGTTAAGTGATTAACAAATATTTGGAAGATAAAATAATAGATTTATTGTTGTTGTAATCTAATGTAATAAGAAATTTTACATCTATATGCCTTTAAAAGCATGCCATAAGGGCTATAACATTTTGGTATTGAAGCACACTCATATGGTATTTGTAAAAGTTTTGATACCCAACAAAGAGGTAATCTAGATCAATAGATTTTAACCCAGAAAATTTAAATCTTACTGTAGAAATAAAATTCAGATCTATACTATGATTACACAACTGAGTATATATTCAATGCACATCAGAAAATAAATATCTAAACACAACAAGACACAAGATATACTTTGGAAACCCCAACTTCAGGGAAAACCAACAAAGGAGGGGTTTATTCTTCTATTCTTGAGAAAATATCAGTAACAATAATACAAGATACAACTCAGAAATGCATCTTATAATAGATATGGAATTTTTCAACTCTGATAAACCTTCTCAAAGCACCTCTCCTGACCTTTGTACTGTCGACTACAATCTAGCCAAATTTTTCTATCAATATTGTCCATGTACGGTCCTCTCTTGGCCCTTGTACGACGCAACTCCATCCCTCATGGCCCCTACTTATGCCCAGGTGAATCGGCCCAACAAAAGTATCTCTTTGAACTACAAACATTCCCCTTCTAATTCATTTCCCTATTCTCACAAATCTACAGAAAAATTGGCTTCTTGGGTAAACCCTTATGCTCCCTCCTTTCTCTCTCAATCACCCTTCAAATATGATCACAATAGAATACAATAGCTTGTGTCCTCACCCTCACTTCATATTCTTGAATTGACCTTTCTCTATATCCTTATAAAGAGATCAATGATCCACATTTGATCTTATCTCTTCATTGGGATCATAACATTTAACTAACAATTTAAATTATTTTCCAAGCAAACCTTAGAATAATAGGTCAATAAAGTCAATGACAAATTAGAAAATAACTTATAATACTTTCCTAATTTCAACTTAGGAAAGATTAATAAAGATTCCACTTGGTTGTTTAATGTCCCCCTTATGCTCCAGGACACAAGAACATAGGTAATCCCCTTCTCTCTGCTACAATTTTAACACTCTTTCATAGCGAGGAAGGTGTTTTGCACAACCCCCAAATTGTCTTTGAAGAAAACAAATTTTCCTTTCACCAAAGGATGTGTGCGTATGTCTGTTATCTTCTCACCAGTTGGCACAAATTGTATCCTCACACTTCCCTTTTGCATGCAGTCCCTGATGAAGTGATAACAAATATCAATATGTTTGGATCTATCGTGAAACAATGGATTTTCAGAGTGCTTGATGAAACTCTGATTGTCATAGTGGATCATTGTAGTCTCCAACTCCTGAGAGAATATCCCCATGAGTAGCTTTAGAATCCAAATGGCCTCACATAATGCTAAGCTGGCTTCCATATACTGAGCCTCTACAGAACTCAAGAAACTGACTTCTTCTTCCGATTGAACCAAGAATTATCCCCTGAACCCAAGCTGAAAACAAAACCTAACGTGATCTTCCTATCTACAATGTTTCCTGCCTAATCTGCATCCAAATAACCCACAATATTTACTCCATCCCCCTGGATATAGCTCAATCCAAACTCGACTGTCCCATGCAGATATCTCAACACATGTTTCACATCCACCCAATGTACACGATGCACGCTTTGGATCAACCATGAATTGAATGAGTGTGTTGACTGCAAAACAAAAATTTGTCCTGGTGTTAACCAAATACATCAAAGAGCCAATGTGTTTCCTATAAAGAGTGGGATTGCAATGTTCCCAAACAGATTTGCTTAGAACCTTTTAAGTTTTATTGTTTTCTAATTGTGGTATTTTTTCAAACACTTTGCAGTTTTGTATTCTTGAGTTACTGTTATGGTTTTGATTGTGTTTGAAAAAAGTAAAAGATAGAAATATATCTAATGACATATACACAACAAGATACAATAAAATTAAAACAATAAATAGCCACAAATACCTCAGATATGATTTTATTTAGTTATATAGATTGTTGGAGAAATTTCTATTTTTGACACACTAGTTCAATGGGAGTAACACTAGTTCATTGGAAGTTAACTGACTAGTTCTATTTTTAGACTTTCTATTTTTACCATCACTATTATGCATGCATGCATTCCTAAGGAAAGCTAACTTCTTGATTGTTTTTCTTAATTATGGAATGTTTTTCCCTATATATGAGTGTATTCCACTCATTCATTATATCATATTGATCATGATCTATGTATCAATCATCAGCTCATTGGAGTAGTGTAAATATATTTTCTCATTCTTCCATATTGAATCTCTCTTCCTTTCTTGATAATATTTGTTTGTACTTTCTTTAGCTAGATCTCTTGTGCAGTTTTCCATGAAACAATGACATGGTATCAGAGCTATGTTGCTTGGAGCGAGCCAGACAAGCCAAAGAATAAGGAAAATCGGGGTTTCAACGAGCTAAATTCGTGGTCGTAACTTTCAGCAATTATTCCTTCTAAAATATTACGTTTTTAAGGAAACAACTAACAATGAAAGTAAATCAGCCCATTTTGGAAGTGGGTTTTCAATCGTTTGGCGAGATTCTTCACCGTTTTCTTAGAAAGTGAGCCGCAAGATAGCCTCCTGAAACTAATACGAATCTGTGGTCGTACCTTTCCACATTCATTGTTCCCAAAATATTACGTTTTGGAGGAAACGACCTAGGAGGAAAGTAAATCGGCCCATTTTGGAAGTGGGTTTTCAACCGTTTGGTGAGATTCCTAACCGTTTTCTCAAAAAGTAAGTCGCAAGATCATCTCCTGAAACTGATATGAATTTTTAATTTCTTAATTTTTCACTTGCAAATTGAGAGTAAATTTTTAGGGGTTCTTGGATTCAGTGGGAGAGACGGATATGACAACTATTATATAGCCAAACTTGGTGGTAATCCTCACACCATACAATTATTTTGATTGGAAGCCCAAGGAAGAACTCCAACTCAGAAGGAAAGGATTGTATAATTTGACGATGGCGACAGAAATAGAACCTACATCAGCGATTGAGAAGATGAGATGAGGGAACCATAAGGATGATGCCACATGACTACATATTGAGTTAATATCCACTGATTTGTGGTTTCATGTTGCCGCATGCAAGACTCCAAACGAGATCTGGACCACCTTGGAAGGACTCTTTGGAAAGCAGGATGAGATGTGAGGTCATATGCTTGAGGTAGAGTTGAANTTCAGGTTCCAAAGACTCTTTACATTCCAAGAAGAAGAAGAAGAAGGGAAAGCAGTGCACTTACTGCAATAAACCGAATCATGAAGATTCCACATGCATGAAGAAACAGATCGATCTTATGGCACATGTACTTCAGCAGAACAACCTTGTAAACTTCATTCCAGAGGGAGTCAAGAAGCATAAGGAAGAAGATATTGCTCCTAAGAAAGGTAATCATCATGCTCTTGTTGTAATTAATTCTTCATCTGATTCATGGATTATAGATTCTAGTGCAACCCATCATATGGTAGCGAAGAGGAAGTTTTCTCTTCCTTGAGTCCATGCTCAAGACCCCGTATTCTCATGGGGGATGATACTCCAGTAGCAGTAGTAGGAGAAGGGAGAGTGGAACTCCACAATGGTAGTTTTGAGAATGTTTTACATGTTCCAAAGCTTTCTATGAATCTATTCTCAGTTTATCAAATCGATCAGAAAGGTAAAAAGGTTGAATTTACATCAGATTCAGTTTCAATAATTAACATGCATGGCAATTCTATCATTGCAACTGGTGAGGTGGATCACAATTCAAGGTTGTATAACTTCACTAAGTTTTATGATGATGACTCCTCTATTCTACTTACACATAACAAGAGTACTTTGCATGCACCTCTAGTGCAACATGCATATACTCTCATTCTTCCATCAGTTTCAAACATCAGAGATGATTCCATACACTCATATTCTGTACATGGAAATAAGTAGGTTGTACATCCAAATAAGAAGCCAGCGTCGAAGCTTCAGCAGATGCTCAAGAAGGCACATACCACACTTCAGGCAGCAGACAACCTTGCAGGTAATCCATTGGATTCGAGGAGGACTCGATCTCAGCATGAGGAGCCTTCTCATGTATTTTCAGCTTCAGAACCTGCAATGCCCATGAATTGCTATATGGTTCAATCTACTGATCCACAGAACTACAATATTGTTGTGGGAAATCCATTATGGCAAGAAGCCATGCAGAAGGAGTATGAATCACTCCTACATAACCAAACTTGGAATCTGGTTCCACATCCACCAGAAAGGAATATTTTCAGGTGCAGATGGGTCCACAGGATCAAGAAGTACAAGGCCCGACACGTTGCCAAAGGACTTCATCAGATCCATAAAGATTTCTACATCTTCACAAAGACTTTCAATGAGCATAAGTTTCATACTTTGCGGGATCGTCTTGCAATGAAGAACACATTTGCCTAGCAGCTATCATTTTCTTCTTTTAATACATTATCTTTTGAAGGGGGGTTTTGTTCCCACATGGTTTTCCCTCTTTCCTCACTTTTATTCAGTGTTCATTAGTTGCATTGTACATGAGTACCTAAAATGGCCTAGTAGCCGGGACTCATTTTTTACTCCANACACTTTGCAGTTTTGTATTCTTGAGTTACTGTTATGGTTTTGATTGTGTTTGAAAAAAGTAAAAGATAGAAATATATCTAATGACATATACACAACAAGATACAATAAAATTAACACAATAAATAGCCACAAATACCTCAGATATGATTTTATTTAGTTATATAGATTGTTGGAGAAATTTCTATTTTTGACACACTAGTTCAATGGGAGTAACACTAGTTCATTGGGAGTTAATTGACTAGTTCTATTTTTAGACTTTCTATTTTTACCATCACTATTATGCATGCATGCATTCCTAAGGAAAGCTAACTTCTTGATTGTTTTTCTTAATTATGGAATGTTTTTCCCTATATATGAGTGTATTCCACTCATTCATTATATCATATTGATCATGATCTATGTATCAATCATCAGCTCATTGGAGTAGTGTAAATATATTTTCTCATTCTTCCATATTGAATCTCTCTTCCTTTCTTGATAATATTTCTTTGTACTTTCTTTAGCTAGATCTCTTGTGCAGTTTTCCATGAAACAATGACATGGTATCAGAGCTATGTTGCTTGGAGCAAGCCAGACAAGCCAAAGAATAAGGAAAATCGGGGTTTCAACGAGCTAAATCCGTGGTCGTTACTTTCAGCAATTATTCCTCCTAAAATATTACGTTTTTAAGGAAACAGCTTGCACTATAAGTAAATCGGCCCATTTTGGAAGTGGGTTTTCAATCGTTTGGCGAGATTCTTCATCGTTTTCTTAGAAAGTGAGCCGCAAGATAGCCTCCTGAAACTAATACGAATCTGTGGCCGTACCTTTCCACATTCATTGTTCCCAAAATATTACGTTTTGGAGGAAACGACCCAAGAGGGAAGTAAATCGGCCCATTTTGGAAGTGGGTTTTCAACCGTTTGGTGAGATTCCTAACCATTTTCTCAAAAAGTAAGTCGCAAGATCATCTCCTAAAACTGATATGAATTTTTAATTTCTTAATTTTTCACTTGCAAATTGAGAGTAAATTTTTAGGGGTTCTTGGATTCAGTGGGAGAGACGGATATGACAACTATTATATAGCCAAACTTGGTGGTAATCCTCACACCATACAATTATTTTGATTGGAAGCCCAAGGAAGAACTCCAACTCAGAAGGAAAGGATTGTATAATTTGACGATGGCGACAGAAATAGAACCTACATCAGCGATTGAGAAGATGAGATGAGGGAACCATAAGGATGATGCCACATGACTACATATTGAGTTAATATCCACTGATTTGTGGTTTCATGTTGCCGCATGCAAGACTCCAAACGAGATCTGGACCACCTTGGAAGGACTCTTTGGAAAGCAGGATGAGATGTGAGGTCATATGCTTGAGGTAGAGTTGAATACCTTAGACTCTAAAAGTTTTGATAATATACAATATTTTTTTTACTAAATTTAAATCTTTGCTATTAAGCTTGGGTGAATGTGGTATTGATAAGTCTACACAAGAGAAACAATTTATTCTAACAATCTTGGCCAAGCTAGGACCATAATACATTGTATATGTCTCCAATTTCCATTCTAGAAGATGTCTTTTTGGAACAAATTGGAAAATGCCAACGTTGGCTCAGTTCATTGAGTCTCTTACACAAGAGTAGACAAAACTCATACATATGGGCCTCATGAAAGATCCCAAAGTACATGCACTCACCATGCAGGATGGAAAAGGGTCATTTAAACATAATAGGAAGGAGGGATATTCCAAATCCTTTAATGATTCTTCAGGTTCCAAAGACTCTTTACATTCCAAGAAGAAGAAGAAGAAGGGAAAGCAGTGCACTTACTGCAATAAACCGAATCATGAAGATTCCACATGCATGAAGAAACAGATCGATTTTATGGAACATGTACTTCAACAGAACAACCTTGGAAACTTCATTCCAGAGGGAGTCAAGAAGCATAAGGAAGAAGATATTGCTCCTAAGAAAGGCAATCATCATGCTCTTGTTGTAATTAATTCTTCATCTGATTCATGGATTATAGATTCTGGTGCAACCCATCATATGGTAGCGAAGAGGAAGTTTTCTCTTCCTTGAGTCCATGCTCAAGACCCCCTATTCTCATGGGGGATGATACTCCAGTAGCAGTAGTAGGAGAAGGGAGAGTGGAACTCCACAATGGTAGTTTTGAGAATGTTTTACATGTTCCAAAGCTTTCTATGAATCTATTCTCAGTTTATCAAATTGCTCAGAAAGGTAAAAAGGTTGAATTTACATCAGATTCGGTTTCAATAATTAACATGCATGGCAATTCTATCATTGCAACTGGTGAGGTGGATCACAATTCAAGGTTGTATAACTTCACTAAGTTTTATGATGATGACTCCTCTGTTCTACTTACACATAACAAGAGTACTTTGCATGCACCTCCAGTGCAACATGCATATACTCTCATTCTTCCATCAGTTTCAAACATCAGAGATGATTCCATACACTCGTCTTCTGTACATGGAAATAAGCAGGTAGTACATCCAAATAAGAAGCCAACGTCGAAGCTTCAGCAGATGCTCAAGAAGGCACATACCACACTTCAGGCAGCAGACAACCTTGCAGGTAATCCATTGGATTCGAGGAGGAATCGATCTCAGCATGAGGAGACTTCTCATGTATTTTCAGCTTCAGAACCTGCGATGCCCATGAATTGCTATATGGTTCAATCTACTGATCCACAGAACTACAATATTGTTGTGGGAAATCCATTATGGCAAGAAGCCATGCAGAAGGAGTATGAATCACTCCTACAGAACCAAACTTGGAATCTGGTTCCACATCCACCAGAAAGGAATATTTTCAGGTGCAGATGGGTCCACAGGATCAAGAAGTACAAGGCCCGACAGGTTGCCAAAGGACTTCATCAGATCCATAAAGATTTCTACATCTTCACAAAGACTTTCAATGAGCAGAAGTTTCATACTTTGCGGGATCGTCTTGCAATGAAGAACACAGTTGCCTAGCAGCTATCATTTTCTTCTTTTAATACATTATCTTTTGAAGGGGGATTTTGTTCCCACGTGGTTTTCCCTCTTTCCTCACTTTTATTCAGTGTTCATTAGTTGCATTATACATGAGTACCTAAAATGGCCTAGTAGCCGGGACTCATTTTTTACTCCATAGTGATGCTCAGGGGGGGTGTTGGAGAAATTTCTATTTTCGACACACTAGTTCAGTGGGAGTAACACTAGTTCATTGGGAGTTAACTGACTAGTTCTATTTTTAGACTTTCTATTTTTACCATNATTATTGGAGTAGTGTGAATATATTTTCTCATTCTTCCATATTGAATCTCTCTTCCTTGATAATCTTTGTTTGTACTTGCTTTAGCTAGATCTCCTGTGCAGGTTTCCATGAAACATTGACATAGATGACCTCATACAAAATGGAGCAGATATGGAATACATGTAGAATAATGATGTATGTGGATGATAGTGCCTCCAAAATACAATAAAATGGTGGAGATATGAACTCTCAATAGTCCTCCAAGTTGAATACATAATAAATCCAAGAACCCATGTTGTATGTGTTGCCCTCTCTAGCAAAGTGCACCCTTTCTGGCTGAAGGAACCACTGCAAATTTGGCCTCCTAGAATATGACAACTCAATCACTGAAATAAACTATCAAAGTGTAGATCGGGGGACAGGAAACCCCTATGATGAATCTACAATATGTTGGGAGTGATCTCCCACTCCAAATCACTAGATCCCCTGAGAACAATGTGTCATCCTGAAGAGAAAACTCGCCCCTCTAGAAGATAGAATGAATAGGCTGAAGAATCCTCTAAAAAATTGATGCAAAGAGGTGCTATGGTGGTATAAATTAACTCTGGAGAGAGTGCTACTACATATCGAGCTTTCCAAAGCCAAATCAAATTTCTCTTCCTCAAGTGATGCGACCAACCTGCTGGAAACCCCCACAAGTGTACCCTGCTTGCTCAAACAACCTCTGAATTACATAGAACCTGAGATAGAATGGTGAGGGAGGAATATTTCACCTCCTTGGCCAAGCTTGGATTAGGAAACATGGAATATTTCACCACTGAGATGATCTCTAGGGTTTGTTCAGTCAAAACCCTCAAAACCCCCAAGTATCATGGGATATCTAGCAAGAAGCCAAACATAAAAATGATAATCAACCTAATGAGATAATAGAGGCCCCTATCTCTCTTTTATCTCCCTATTCATATTTTCTCTCCAAGTGACTTTTACTTTATTTTTAATATTCCTTAATAAAATCACTTTATTAACTAATTAACATTTTTCCTCCACAAAGTGATTTATTCTTCCTTATGGATTCTCTGACCACTGAAAGTCACTTCTCATCATCTTATCCTGTAGTTATCTTCCTCGTGATTCTAATGATCTATTACACTAAGAGTTTTTTCCGAGTATTATTCCCAAAATGACCTCCTTAGTGAATTTAATTAAAATATGCTCCATAATAACTCAAAATTACGAAAATTGTCGAAATGCAACGAAACCAAAGACAAGTTGTGCAGAATGGATCTTGATGATGAAATATGATGAATCATGTAATTTAGGCCCAATAAAACCCCTCAATATATCCTAAAATCACTATCACCCCCATTTGGCTACTCTGGTAGGCATGCCACTCTGTAATATAGAAACATCCAAAAATGGGGACATTACAATCCTCCCTTTTAGAATATTGCTTGTCCTCAAGGAATAACTAAATCAATTTGTATATGATCCTAGGGTCCCATATCCACCTGTGGGACATGTAGTGCGCTCCCCTCAAGTCATGGCCCCTCCAAGTGTTCATCACGCATGACACCCCAATGCTCTTGATGAGTAGAATGATCATGTGCAATAGATCCTCGATCAACTCCTCAATCAACTGATCCGCTCGGATATCCACTCCATCAAACATTGGACTACCAATTACTCCAATCCCTGGATCCCAAATCAAGATGTGAAATATAGTGTCCCTTATAATGAGTCTGACCTCCACAATAATGGACCTCAACAATGGACCTCAACATTAAGAGTCTCCTGAAAATAACACTCGTCCTCCACCAAAAATGAGTTTGACCTCCATGACCATACAAAACCCAACATGGCCTCCTTCGACTAAACATGTTGCCTCCACAGTGAGGTGCTACAATACCTTAATGAATCACCAACAAGTGACATGCTCCCCTCAAAACTGAAGCTCAATGGAAAATCAAAATGATTTTCCACTGTAAGGATCCACTCGCCTCCATTAGTCAATGAAATTCCCATCCCTATAATCCCATGGTCCCATGATAATATCTGAAAGGGACCATCACGTTGATGCTGCACCATTATGATCATGACTTTCTGCCCAACGTACACATACTGGATCCCCCACTCTTGGACCCACATGCTAAAATACATGTAAGGATTGGGCCTGTTATCAAGAATCCTAATCTGTAAAGGTATCCTTCTGGAACCAAAGTCTCACCATATAGAATAAATCCTATCAATCCCTCTCAAAACAAACCATGAATGAAGTATGCTACTCACTGGTGCAACCCAGACCATCATAACATGAATCAAAATATCGACCAAATGGATTCCCAAATCCCATGGAAAATTTGGAAGTTCACCACTTCCAATCCCCATGAATTGTTGTTGTTCCATACTGATAACTGTTGGAATCCCTCTAGGCCAATCTATTGTCCCCCCATCCTCATCCCAATGAGAATATGAAACTGTATCAACCTCTAAGATATCCTTTGTGCCATGGTCGAAGATACTCTCCATCACGCCCAATGCCTCATTTGTCTGTCTCTAGTGATCCTCCCATATTATGTTGTATGTAATAAACTCACTCCTATCATGAGGTCTCTACCACTCTCTATCTTCCCCTGTGATGTTTTCAATGATGAAATTATTGGGAAAGGCTAACATAAATAGATGTAACTATTTGTAGGACTGGGAAGTATCATATGCTTTGGTCAATCCCAAGGACTTGACCAAAATCTCATCCACTGGCACCCATGGTGAATAATATTTTGTACTCTTAACTAAAATCCAACCATCGGGTACAATAGTAGGTAACTCCACAAATTGTTGGTCAATCACTCTCCCTCCATCATCACTCATATAGTTGTTTCTACTGTGAAGGTGATCTCCCATATCTATGTACTACTACAAGGGATAGGAATATCCATGCTTCAATAAGTATGTCTCCTCCCTACAATCCAAGGTGTCCCCCTAAATCCCACTGTACACCTTTGCATGCCCCTATGAACTATCTCTCACCATCATATGCCCCTTTATAGTCATGCAAGCTCCTGTATCCTCCTGGATCATCATCTATCCAAGGTGTACTACTGGTTCAACCTCTACATGGATATCATCCAATCCTAGAACCCAAATGTATGTGTCCTCATAACTATCCTTGGCTCTGGAATCCCTTGGTGTATGTGTATGAAAAATTGTCTTAGAACCCCTCATGAATGGTGGTTCATGTGACACTTGGACATCCTCCAATGTCTCTTGGTCATATATCTCCATAACCATAAGCAATCCTAGGTATCCCTCACGCACCTCCATCATCTGGTGCTCCTCTACCAACCCACCAGCATCCTCTAGCAAAGTAGCTGAAATAAATATATGACTCTCTATTGAGATAGATGTAGTGGATCCATGACTAGTCTCCTCAAGGAGCTCCTCTAATATGGACCTTGATTCCTGAAGGGTTGTATGTGCACCTTCCAATAATTCTCATGTTCTCACCAACTCATGAGTGATTTGTTCAACCTCACTCTCCTTCACCCTCAATGCCCTATGATACATCTCGCCAACCTCCAATAGGTAATATCTATCCATCAATAACTACTGGTACTCTACCCTCATCATAGTCACTCTCTCCCTGAGTGTATGGAAGTCATCAATGGAAATCCCCCCATATGAACTATCATGTTCCATCGAGGTCCTCCAACAATATCATTCCACCAATGCGTGTGTATCATCAATGCATATAGTGGTTGCCATGATCATGCCCTCACTGACTCTCAGTTGTCCTATCAAGTGTCATGACTCCTGATCAAAATCCCGTTGAGGTGATACCTCATGACTCTCACTTCTAGTGTCAAAAATGGAATCCCCATAAACACACTCCTCAAGATATAAGGCATTGAGATGGCCGTTGTCCTCTGGGATACTCAGTCCTTCTGTACACCACTACACACCATCACCAAATTCTACCTCCATCTGAATCGCATTGTATCTTGTATGTGAACCAATATCCTCTTGTGCACTCACCTTGCTAATATAAATATACAACTGGATCCCATACATATGTGTACATACATGTGGTATGGTCATCCAGACCAATAAGGAGTGCATCCTCATCATTGTAGACCGATCTTGGAAGTAAGTATCCAAACAAGTTGTCGGTCTTGACAACCTGATCTATCAATGGACTCCCCAAAAGAGGTGAATCACTCTCCTAAAACTTATAGGTATGTATATAATCATTTGTCTCCAATTCATGCCTCTCATCCTAGGTCTGCAAATCCATATGTCCCTCATGTTCAATCCCTACACAAGGCTCCTCTATCGTATCATGAATGTCATTGATATCCTCATGTGTTGTGGCTAGCATAGGTGTCTGAGAAGATGAAAAATATTTCACGCTCATCATAGAAATACCATCACCCCCCATACATGACTTCCTATTAGTCATGTCAACACACACAAGTAGGTCATCCAACCTTTGAATATCATCATGCCTAGGTGCTAATACATCAACACCCTCACAAGCACCCTGGTCATCACTTTGTCCATCAAATGTGCAAGAGTCTTGGTACTGCTATAATGAGGAATCTAATGCCTCATCCTCATACACATCCTCCTCATCGCTATCATAGTGCACCTCAATGTAATGCACTCTCCCTTTACCCCTACATCTGTGATTCGGCTCCCAAGGTTCTTTGCAATTGTAGCAAAGTTCCCTGCTAACATGTGGTGACATAAATATCTCCCTAACTACTTTGGCTCTACTTCCCTTTTCTATGCTACTCTAATAATGGACTTCTTCCATCTTCTTGGCGCATAATGCAACCTCATGTTTTCTCCACCTAGGATTTTTTATGGATACAAACTGTTGAAATGTTACTTGAGCCCTGAATGTCTCACTAAGGGCTTGAT
Organism: Picea glauca; assembly: GCA_000966675.3. Classification (NCBI taxonomy): domain Eukaryota; kingdom Viridiplantae; phylum Streptophyta; class Pinopsida; order Pinales; family Pinaceae; genus Picea; species Picea glauca. The sequence continues at coordinate 1,406 of JZKD02S0748673.1, read as the reverse complement.
ATTCCTCATCACAATATATGATCTTTTCTGCAAAATCCTTATCTCCTCTAGATCATCAATGTTTATCAAATTCTGGAGATGGAAATTCACTTTGATACCACTGTAATGTTCCCAAATAGATTTGCTTGGAACATTTTAAGTTTTAGTGCTTTCTAGTTGTGGTACTTTGTCAAACACTTTGCAGTTTTGTCTTCTTGAGTTGCATTAGGATTTATTGTTATGGTTTTGATTGTGTTTGTAGCAAGTAAAAGATAGCAATATATCCAATGACATATATACAACAAGATATAATATAAGTAACACAAGAAATAGCCACAAATAGCTCATATCTGATTTTATTTAGTTATATAGATGACCTCATACAAAATGGAGTAGATATGGAACACATGTAGAAGAATGATGTATGTGGCTGATAGTGCCTCCAAAATACAATATAATGGTGGAGATATGAACTCTCAAGAGTCCTCCAAGATGAATGAATAAGATATCCAAGAACCCATGATGTATGTGTTTCCCTCTCTAGCAAAGTGTGCCCTTTTTGGTTGTAGGAACCACTGCAAATTCAACCTCCTAGAACATGACTACTCAATCACTGAAATCAATTATCAAAGTGTAGATTGGGGGATAGTAAACTCCTATGATGAATCTCCAAGCTGTTGGGAGTGATATCCCACTCCAAATCACTAGATCCCATGAGAATAGTACACCCTCCTGAAGAGAAAACCTGCCCCTCACGAATATAGAATGAATGGGCTGAATAATCCTCTCAAACACTGATGCAAAGAGGCACTATGGTGGTAGAAATCAACCATGGTGTGATTTCTACTACACATCTATCTTTCCCAAGCCAATTCGAATTTCTCTTCCTCAAGTGATGCACCCAACCTGCTGGAAACCCCCACAAGTGTGCCCTGCTTCCTCAAACTACCTATGAACTGCATAGAACCTAAGCTAGAATGGTGAGGGAGGAATATTTCACCTCCTTGGCCAAGCTTGGATCAGGAAATGTGGAATCTTTCACCACTGAGCTGATCTCTAGGGTTTGTTCAGTCAAAACCCTCAAAACCCCCAAGTATCATAGGCTCTCTAGCAAGAATCTAGACATCAAAATGATAATAAACCTAATGAGAGAATAGAGGCGCCTATATCTCTTTTATCCCCTTGTTCATATTTTATCTTGAAGTGACTTTTACTTTATTTTTAATATTCCTTAATAAAATCACTTTATTAATTAATTAACCTTTTTTCCTATAAAAAGTGATTTATTCTTCCTTATGGCTTCTCCGACCATTGAAAGTCACTTCTCATCATCTTATCCTATAGTTCTCTTCCTCCCGATTCTGATGAGCTATTACACTAAGAGGGTTCTCCAAGTATTATGCCCAAAATGATCTCCTTAGTGAATT
>JZKD02S0748650.1:250801-263411 GCA_000966675.3 Picea glauca | reverse complement strand
CACACACACTTGCTCATGCATGAAGAAAATCAACTACTTGTGATGACCTTGCTGTTGTCTCTTGCTGCTGTAGCATCAATCCTCCACACAGTCTTGCACTAATTCTCTAATCAATCTCTTGCTAACTTGCTGCTTGCTCAACTTAACCCTTTCCATGAGCAATCTCCTCAATATATAGGAAGAGATAGATTAGTTACTTGGATAGGGAATGATCCCAAGATATCTGGAATTCCAGTACTTGAATAACCACTCGAAAGCCAACTCACCCTTCTAGAAGATTCCCTTCTAGAAGATTCGAGATCTTCATCTTTTTCCTCTTTAAGATCATGTTCGCACCCTAACCATGAGTACAGTTCGAGAAGTTCGCACCCCAGCTTAAGGTAGCCTGCGGGAATCAAGCATTCTCGCAGGTGAATATATAAGTAGCCTGCGAACATGTTTCAAAATGTGAATTCTGGAAGAATATAACTGTAACTTTTCTCATGAAAGTATTCTTGGTAAAGAGCTTGATTTTCTATCATCATATCATCATCATGACATCATCATAATGATCAAATTTGTCGATAACAACTGGCCCTTGGACCAAATCTTCTAAGATAATTCATAACAAAAATTTGAAACTAAGACCTAAAACCAGGGACCTAGCGGCATAACCGACCGATCCTCAGTCTGCTCTGGGGCCGAATTCGCTGTGCTGTGCGGGGCTAAAGGGGTCATCACTGTGCTTGGCGGAGGCATGCGGGCCAAAACTTCACACATCATCATGTGAAGACCATCCATTTGTAGCTGCATTGTGTTCATAGCCTCCTCCCCCGTCTGGACCATTTGACCTAAGAGGTTCTTAATGTGCCAATACAATTCAACTGTCTTCCAATACTTCGTATCCCTTGCCCTCGACGTTCCTACATCCAGAACCCAATGAATTGTGGCTTCTGCCACCTCTTGCTCCATATGCATAGATCTTTCCTGCTGGACCGCTGCCTCCGCTTCTTCCACATGGTCTTGGAACTTGGACAGAATGGTGGTGAAGAAAGAGTGAGTTGTCATGAAGGCTTCGCGTTGGAGTCTTGAAGACAAGACTTCATTTCCAGTCTGGCGAGAGGACGAAGTTGGGGGAGAGTGACCTCCACGACAATAACCACGCGGATACCCCTGGCTTGGAGCCATAGTTGCCCAAGTCCCCTGACGGAGTCTAGGTCGAATTCGTAGACGCTCTGATTGTGGGAGGGTCTTGGCCCCCCCTTCTTTCGGGAGTTCCCTGTAATTTCCACTTCCCTCTCTTGGTTTTGCAGGGGATTATGATTTCACCACCCTGCAAACTTTGCGAAACTATTTTTACAAATGTCTCTTGCCATCTGAGATAGAGTAATAGGAACCTTACTCTCTACCTTATTAAATCTCATTTAACTCGAGGATACAGATGAGGAGCTGTCCCTCCCCCGTCGTATTTCTTCGGACTCCGCTGCCATGTGATAACACCTGGTGAGCAGCGTGTGGGACCTCGGGGAGAGGGTTCCTTTCCTCCCCACCATTTATTGTGGCTGTTGAAGTGTTTGTGCCATGCCGAGGGTTTAAACTTCTGTTGGCCCCGACCATTAATACCTCACACACTTCTAGACTACTGACCATCACGAACCTTCCCTCTTGCTGATATCCTGGGGAACACTCTTCCCACTGACGCTTGTAGTTGCCGTCACCATTACTTCCCGCTTGTGGTTTACCTGCTAACTAAGGTTGTCATTTATAACTCCTAATTCCTTTGTAGTGTGAATCTCGGGGCCCAAATTCCCTTCGTCTCCCCTCCCCGACACCCATACGGGGAAAGAATCTTTACAATGAGTAAGACACATAAAATAAAATAACTATAAAATTATCAAATATAATGATAATTTCATTTTATTTAATTTTGATTTTGAATGGTCAAAATTTACATTTTGGCTTAATTTAAAAGGCCCTACAACTTTATTGAGGGACCATAAACACGCACCATTCACCACCGTCTCCCATTTCTTTCACATCTGCCTATCAACCACACTACAAAACTCAATCCTACATCCTCGACACGTGTCAGTTTTAATCAAAGTCCACCCAATAGCAACCCGTCAGCCGCCGCCGCCGCCCTTGCTCTCTAACGATTGAGCTGCTACCGGCCAAGACCGTAAAAGCAGCATCAGCCGCAGGATGGTCGCAAGTCAAGATCTGCACCGTCAGATTTCCCGCAATCCGATCGTTCAAGAGATTCTAATATCTCTGGTGGGCCCTGGCCAGCCGAGACCCGCACGATCTATAGGCGGCCCGGTCTTAGCCGTCGATCTTGTCCGAGAACTTTTAGAGACCGATCCAGAGCCCTCAGATCCAGGGAGACGAGCTTCGACCGTTCGATTTGGCCGGTGCAGCGTACGGGTTACGGGTAGTGTGAAAGCTGTAACAGAGTTTTGACTTTTTGAAATCGTGGCCATTATTTTTATTTGCTGTGTACAAATGCATTTCGATTCTCTTCTGGTCTGCAGAAATCCTCTATAGGCCGCTCACAGGTAAAGGGTTCGATCCCGGCCTCGACATTTTTCGTTCTATTCCCTCAGATTCCAGCGATGGAGGCCGCAGCAGCTCCTGTTCAATCGTCGGACACGCTCATGTCCGACGCGCCTCAGGCCGCCGGGTCGAATCCCATGGATAACATCCCCGCAGTCCTCAGCCACGGCGGCCGCTTCGTGCAGTATAATATCTTTGGGAATATTTTCGAAGTCACAGCCAAGTACAAACCGCCTCTGCTGCCCATCGGGAAAGGAGCTTACGGGATCGTCTGGTAAGGATCTCGAGGATTGTTTCGTAACTTCAGCTTTTATATGGTATTGTTTTCGAAATTTAGAGTTTGATATTTAAAACTCAAAGAAAATGCCAGTAGCAGGCTCGAAAAGATAATATTCACATTTTTTCCCTTTTCTTTACTGAATTTTAAGTATAATATTAGCTAAAATTAAATTGGTCTAATTTAGATCAGACACGGTGTGTTAGTGCTAGTTCTGCCTTTTATTTTCTAGTGCCAAGTCTCTATTTGTTGAGTCCCAGGGTTATTTTTGTGTTTTCGATATTCTGAATTTCAAGGCTGGTCTGTTTTCTGAACTCAGGCCTTTGAACCCTGTATTTTGGGGTTTATTTGCTGGGACTTTTCATGCTAACTACTCGATCCCCTCGCCCCCGAGTCCGCGGTTATTTTCACTGAATTTTAGGGTTGATTACTTTTTATTCCCGAGTTTGGGGTTATTTTCTTCGAAATTTGAGGGTTAATTGCTCTTTTTCTCAAATTTTTTTTTTTCTGAATATTAGGGTTAATTATTTTAAATCTGATTTTGGTGTTTTTATTCCGAATTTCAGGTTTAATTATTTGCATTATATGTGGTGATTTACTGTTCTGAATTTTTGGGCCTAGTGAGTTTTCACGTTATAATCTGCAGGGAACATTCTTAACTTTTTGAGGTTCTTTATTTATGGTTTGTAAAATTTCTGTTTTGTGAATTCTCTGTGTAGATTTGTGCCGGAAAAAATAATTTCGTTCTGTGCGGTTAATACTATACGAGCAAGTTGATGTCTGTGGCTTTTAAATAATTATGAAAGTTAAATTCTCTCTTTTTGCCTTTTTTTCTTTCGTTTATCTTTGTAAGGTCTGGAATGAAAAATAATTGTTGAATTATTTTTTGGAAATTACCCCTAATTGTGGTGATACTTTTTTCTAAATTTTAGGGCTAGTTATTAGCATTGTTAAAATTGATTCACTGCTCTGAATTTTGGGGTTTATGTATTTCTCAGGAATATTCTTTATTTTTTGTGTTATTTATTAAGGTTATGAAATGACTGTTTTTGAATCAGTGTAAAAATCTGGTTGTTTATGATTAATACCAGCAGGTTGATGTGGAAGATGCAAGTAGCTGTTAAATGTTTATGAAAATTAACTATTTTTTTTCTTTTTTCCAGCTCTTCACTGAACTCAGAGACAAAAGAACAAGTTGCCATTAAGAAGATAGCCAATGCCTTTGACAATCGCATAGATGCAAAGCGAACTCTTCGGGAAATCAAGTTGCTCCGACATATGGATCATGAAAATGTAATGTCTCTGTTCCCTAAAAGTTGCATCTTTAATGACATTTGTTTCATCTTTTACTATCCTGTTATTATTGGTGTCTAGATTTATTTACCCAGTAGTCCCCTGCTTTGTTTTTTGGATTCAGAGTTTTAGCAATATTGCTGCTAATGTCTCTATTGGCATGCTATCACTCAAATCTAGTTTTAAGGTTAACCTGCCTAGAAGCTGTGGGGATTCACTCAAATGATAGCTGACTGTGACAACCTTCAAAAACCATTTCAATTTTTGGAGTTGAACCATGGCCCATTAATGTGCATTTACACTGAAAGTTAGATTGCTTTCAGTGATCATGAATGTGGGGTTGATGTCCATGTTTGCGAACACACGATTTTATGAATGCATAAACACATAGATTTTTAACCTGAGCTTATTGGACCAAACAGAACGAACTATAATATCCAGTATGGCCAAACTTGGCATATTGATCCAAGATGCAGTTTGGAGCAATGATCAACTTTAGAACTTCAATAAGCCACTAAAATTTCAATATTCAAGTTGTCTGTATTTACACTTACGCAGTTATTCTGAAGGTATTTTCCATGTTCCAATGTAGTATTTACGTCCCCTTGAAGAGTCTGGTGTTTGATTTTCATTCAGGTCAATTGTAGGATTGACAGTGTTTTTCCCCTTTTGCTTTGTGATTGACAGCACCAATTTGTTTTGATAAAGTTCCGGGCACCTGTCTGTTTGGGATGCATACTAATGTTAGAGACAATATCAAAGCTCCTTCCATTATTCTTTTGTCTGATATCTGTGCCCACAATTCATACACATCTTTATTTTATTGAACAAGTTTTCTTCTGTCAATTTTATGTCTCCAACTTCTGGGTAAAGTTCTGTCTTATATCCTTAGTTGGAAGTAAATTTGTCTATGAATATCATTTCTCTAATAGTAATTGATACAACTATTATTATTTCTAGTTTTGTACATGCTTTTTTCCAGGTATAACATATCATAGGGAAAACCTCCCGGGCACTTCCCCTCATTCCGAGGATGTTAACCAGGGTAAACCCTAGATTCTTCAGGGCACAAGGCCAGGTCATTGACTCATAAATATATTATATATATCTCATCATGAATCGGCTCACTAAGAGCAACGTGTAACAAAGTGGGATTTGAACCTGAGTGGGGAGGGTAACAACTTTCCTCACAACCACTCAAGCAATACCCAATTAACTAGTTTTGAACATGCTTATTTATATGAATAAGAAAATAGTTTGCCTGAAAGATCAACATCCAAGAAGAAGCTTCAACTGCACTCAATTTTTTTTGACAAGAAATGGTCCAAGTTCGAGTAGTACAAAAAGGGATAAGGGTTAGGTTAGTCAGAATTGTTACACTTAATATACTTCTGATAACAAGTATCACATCACGCATTTTCATATTCCTGTATGGCATTATAAATATTGATGTTTTGAATTCATATTTGTTGAATGTTTAAAGTTTTAACTCAGCTTTTAATTGTGCTTGAAAGTTTTTGCTTAATGTCATTCCTGAGTTGCATTAAAGTTTTTAGAAATATTTTTTGTTTTCGTTCAATAACGCCAATTGGGAGCCAGATTTCCAAAAATCTGAGTGTTTCATATAGGATGAGTTAGGGATTTTTTTAGGAAGCTTAAATTGTTATTCTTTAATCATACACAGAAGAAACACATGTAACCTTAAAATCACAAGTTGTAAAATTCACAGATCAAAGAACTGGCAAATGGCTTACAAGATGAAACACAAACAGCCAGTATGTGGAATGTGCAAACAGAGGCATTTCAAGTTTTCCAGAATGTTTTCAAATGAATGCAATGCATGCATTCTGATTGTACCAAACTCTGTTTGTCTAACGTGGGCTAGTTTGTGAGATGCGTTGTTGTGAAATCAAGTTAGGCTTCATACTATAGAGCAGAATTTTATTAGGTTCAGTGAGTAAAATAAGTCATGAAATTAGTTTAGGTCTGGTCTTATGCCAGTGATGGAGCTGCAGGGTAGTCTGTTTTGGGTGGGGCTTTGCCCAAGCCACCATGGTTTGCTGTGCAGCGTCTTGCAATCTGTAGCACTTCCTCTCAACTCATTAGTGCTTGCTCAGATTCTTTGTTGGACGCCTTCTATTCTCAGCAGAGATTCATTTTCGTGAATGGTGCTGCCTGGTAAGAATGTTGTTCAGCTGCTGAGCGGCGGCTTCCACACCATCTGGCAGTTTTTCAGGTGGGGCTTGCCAGAGTCCACAACTATCTCTTGCCCCAAAGGTTGCTTTTGTTGGAGGTGCAGGCCTTGAGAATGTTGTTTCCTTTAAAGAATCGCTCCTGCTCTCTGGGAAGCTAACCCCCCACTGTCTTAAATTGAGAAAACTGCTTCAGTGTTGATTTTAGGACTTGAACCCTCTTAGGTCAAGGAAAAACTTTACTATCAGATACATGGGCTAATCTGCGGATTCAACACTGTTTGGCCAAAGCTGAAAGATCTCCAGGTTTGGATTTCAGATTCTTGAGGCTCTTTCCTGGAGGACATGGTGGTGATTCAACCCCCGTGTGAAAGGGTTTTTTATCCTTGAGTTTCTTTGTGGCTGACATATTGACAACCATTGGCAAAAACATTTGGTTTATGGGCAGGGTTGGCCTCTTTATGAAGCCTTGGAAGCTAAGATTCAACCTGTACACAGAATCATAATCTTCAGTACCGTTGTGGGTGCACATGCCCAACTTACCTCTTGAATATTAGAACAAGATATTGCTTGTTGCCATTGGTAATGCTTTGGGCATGTTTATAAGCCTGTCTCTAGAGACGACAGATATGCCCATTGCCTGCCACTACTTCTGCTTGCATTTGCATTGAAGCTGACTCGAGCAAGGGTTTTCTGGAAAATATAGTTCTAGAGTGTGATGGTCGCAGCTGGACCCAAGTTTTGGATTATGAGCACATTGCATTCTGTTGCAGAGGATGCTCTGAGCATTGATACTTGGCTGCTTTCTGCCTAAATGCTAAATCTTCTTTGGCAAAAAGGCATAGAAATCAAAAGCCCACATGGTGGAGGGACTTAGGCTCCAATCACCATTGGGCGGAAACATCCATGGATTGTGCTGAACCTGAGGCAGTCGTTCTTGCAGATGGCCCAGCTCCTCCCTACGAGGGCTCTAAGAAGGCACCTTTCACAGATTAGGTGGACACCGCAGTCAACCTTGTGAAGGAGGTGACCTCAATGCAGAAAATACCTTCCTCGCTTGGTAGCTCCCATAGGTGTGATCTGCTGGGGAAGAAGCCAGATCAAACTTGAATGGAAAAGGACTCAGTTCCATTGGATAGTAAGATTGGGGACATCACTTATAACTGTTGGGGACCCCTTCAGCACCAGAGAGGCCTGCTTCAGCAGTTGCATAGGAAGGATGGATAGAAATAAGGGGAAAAAAGAAGAAAACAAAGAACAACCTTTTAGAGTATGTGATTCTTTGACCAGGGAATCAGAAAAATTCTGCCTCCTAGGGTAGGCTGAAAATTGGTCAAGTCAGATCGTGATCCCTAAATGTTGTATTTACCAAGGCTCTATACCAGCTTATAGTAAATAACTGAATTGGCTAGTATGTAGCAAGTTTTCAGTATAAATGGTTTTAGGGTCAATCTATGAATATCAGGCATTGCTGTATGCTTGGCATACAATCTCTGTACATTATTCTCTCTTTAATCAAGTTTCTTTTTTCTCAACAAAAAAGGTGAAGAAATTAGTTTATCTTTTTTATAAAGGACAAAACTTTTTTTTATTTTTTAAAATTATTTCTCTCCCGAAGTTAGAATTTGTTTGACTTTGCACTACAACGTAGTGTATTTACAACAATTGGATACAATCCAGGGCCTTGATCCAAATGGCAGCCAGCCTCGTTTTGGTGACTGCTGAGAATGGACTTAGGGAACATGCCGCCAACAATTTGAACATCATTACCATTTGACTACATGTCCATATCAACCATATTTAAGGTTAGTATGTGTTCAACTCTAGTTATGAGGTTTCTTTTGTTAATTTCTCCCCTCCTTTTTGAGGTTTTGTAGGGTAAAGAAAATGTTGCTACAATTTGCACATCACTTCCCCTATTTTAATTGTTATTTTGAATTTAAATATCCTTTGGTAGAACTTCGTCCTTCCCATCTCCTAGTAGGGACTCTTGTTTGCCTTTTTATGTGCAATACTACTTTATATATAACAATATTGAATATCCTATATTAATCATATTATATTAATGTTATAGGTTAACCTATAATGGGTAGCATTATATAGTATTAATATTAAAATATATAGTATTATAAGTTCATCTTGATACTGTTTTTTTTCCAGGTTAGAAAGCCCGGGGAAAACCCCCAAGTACTTCCTCTCATTTCAAGGATGGTACATCGGGTAAACCCTAGAATCTTCAGGGCACAAGGCCAATCAACAACCGGGGTCAACGCCATTATAATAATATACTCGTTAAGTGCTCAACATGTCACTTTGTGGGAATTGAAACTGGGTGAGGAGGATAACAATCATTCCTCCCAATTGTCGAAACTAAACCCAATTGACTCATCTTAATGCTATATTATACTAACTAATAGTATAATATTGACTATAGGTTAAAATGATTATATGTTGTATAGAATACTATATAAATATATTCCCATTAATATTAATATATTAAAATTTAATAGTATAATAATAATAGGTTAATACTACTTATAGGTTGACAATAGGTTTTATATATAACATTATATTATATTAATAATATATGTTAGTATTATAGCCCAAGTGGTTAGCTAATCAGTTGTTGCCAATGTTGCTAGGCATTTAGCTAGTTTTGTGCTAGCAGGTACCTAGTTTGAGCTTTGAATCCCCCTAGGTTAGGTACACTAGTTTACGTTGTTGGATTTACTAGGGATGCCTTCCACGAATGTGGGTAAGCATTCCTTGAGTTTCCCCACAGACGTTTTCGTTGGAAAAAAATATATGTTAGTATTATAATATTATGTTAATACATAAATGTTTGTAACTGTTAGAAATAGGGAAAACAAAAATGCCTTTTTAGAATTTCTGTTCACTAGATCAGCATAAAGAATAAGACATACAAACAGATCTGAAGCAATTTTTTTTTTTGAGTATGAATAATTAACTTTAAGCTTACCTCCTGATTCAATGATAGACGTACCTGCCACATGTGTGGATGTAAGCCTCTGTAAGTATGCTCAGACTTAGTTTAGGTTCATAGATCAAACCTCTAGGGTTTGATCTCTGTCAAAGAGAACTGTGGGACAGTTTTGTCATAGATAGGAAACCCCAAAGAAAACAACAATAAACCACAAGTCTTAACAGCAAATAACACCAACAGAAAACCCTCCAATAAATAGTGATAGCACAGGAAGGAGAACTGGACAGTTAAGCAAACCCTCCACTAACAAAACAGCAAGAACACCCTCACTCAGAAATCTGGACAACAAACTGAGAAACCCCCACAGGGATCTCAGTACTCCACGCAGCAGCTGAAAGGGATCCCACACAGCAAAGGAGATAGCCCAGAAAGGGGCCCGTGGCACTTACACACAGAACTGTGGCCCTAAAGGGGGAACGACACCCACTGGAACAGGTCCGGCTGCTAGAGGACAGATCTGGCAGCAAGAGGACAAGTCTGGCAGCAAGAGAGACAGATCCGGCAGCAAGAGAGACACCTCACAGTTTAGAAGTGGCAGATCCAGCAGTCACACATCAGCAGCAGACGCTCCAGCCAACACAGAAAAGCTCAGAACTAAAACTGATAAAATAAGGAGAGGCCGCATCAACAAGAGAGAGTATTCACTGAGGTAGCAGCAGCAAGGAGAGTGAGGAGAGAATGAGTGAGTGTAGAATGCTAGGGGGGTAGGGTCTTATTTATAGTTAGGGAGAGGGGTTAGGGCAATTAAAATTAAAATTAAAATTAAATATTGACATTTAATTAAGATAAATATTAATTAAATTGTCAATTAATATCAATATAAATTAAAACCACAATCACATAAATAAAACCCTAATCACATAAATAAAATCCCCATCACATAAATAAAATCGCCATCACATAAAATAAGAGGGAAAGCAAAACAACAAGGGGTTACCTTTAAGACAAAGTCAAGGGGGTTTCCATAATGGCAAAACATGTCCACATGAGTCTCATAGTGACGTATAAACTTTATCATCACTACATAAGAGTGTACATCAACAATGTGGTCATGTCCATCTTCATAGGCACTCCTAGGTCTCATAGACCATCCTGGGAGAGAGGAAAAGTATCACACATCAACACATCTTGGTATTACAACAAGGTCTACCTGGTCAAAGACCAGTTTGCCCCAGGATACATCTGGAGGCCCTAGAACACATCTAGGGTCTTATCCACCAAGGTACAAGACCAAGGATCAACCCATGCATTAAGCAAGGGTTCCCTGGAACACATCCAGGGGTCATAGACACATTTAGGGACTTATACCAACCACCAAGGAACACATCTAAGGATCAATCCAGACACTGAGCAAGGATTCCCTGGAACACAGCCAGGGGCCTTGGACACATCTAGGGACTTATATCAACCACCAAGGAACATATCCAAGCATTGGGCAAGGATTCCCTGGACCACATCCAGGGGCCCTAGACACATCTAGGGACTTACTGCTTGGTCCAAGACCAAGAACCCTAGTGATATACTGGGGGCCCTCACTAGGGTCTTTTGCCATGGCTCTCACTGCTTGGTCTCATACCAAGAAACCCCAGGAGTGTGCTGGGGGCCCTAGTCCATAGCTAGGGTCTTTTCCATCCTTCGGAGAATGGCTCTTGGAGCTGCATTAATTTCTACAGTAACCTATAATATATAACAATTAATACATTATAATTTTAGTATAGGTTAATCATGCTATTAACTAGTTAATTTATACTATTCTTTTCCAAGGAAATAATCTCACCCCACCCTCACACACTTGACGAAGAATGGGGGTGTTGGTACCATGCTAACCCTCACAGAGCTCACATTCTCTTTCCTTGGAATTTTCGGGTGGAAGGTGGATCGACCGTCGATTGCATAGGTGGTTGGTAACCCCAAAGGACTTCATGAGATTTGATCTTTAGGCCTCAATGGACTTAGCACAAAGGCATCTACTAATTGAGCTAACCCTTTGGGCTAGTTAATTTATACTACTATTATTATTAATAATATAATAACTTTAGTTATAGTTATAATCTTTTAATAAGGGTTAACTATTTATTATGATTATCAATATAATTATTGATGGATTTCTACTAATTTATATTCATTTGGATTCTATTGCTTTGACGACTCTAGTTGGGGTGCATAAATGTGCAACAATTTAAAAGGATCCACTATGAGCCAAAACTTGGTGATGTATGGGACCATATTAAATTGTTTTGGTCAATTTGGGCTTGTTTGGCATTCTATAATTGTTCATCAACATTGTTTCTTGATCTATGTTTCAAACCATCTACCATTCAATCTTTTTGTTTCAAATATAAATAGATTGTAAAATTGCAAAGAAGAGTATTTGACATTTGTTAAGTTTGTCACACTCTTAAAGTGTTCATGAGGCATGAAATATTGTCTCCATAAAATGCCTATCCACAAGTTGCTTGGTAGTTTCCATCCCTAAAATTATTTCCATGTTTGCATTCTGTGAAGCACAAAGCTTAGTAATTTTGTTTCCTTTACTTTGGAATTTGGTTTTCTAGGCAAAATAAACTATGGAGATCTTCCAAACCATAGATTTTTGCATGCTAATATTATGATATTTTGAAGAAGAAATATTTGCTTGTTGGTTATGAGAAATATTTAAAGAATACCATCATTAAATGTCAAAATGCATGATTAGTCTTTGTACATTCATGTTGGAATATCTATAACAGATAGGAGCATGTTGGAATATCATAGGAGTGTAACATAAGTGTTCCCTATTTAACTTTAGTATATCTCGTTGAGTTGAATGTTGCATGACTTGCCCATCACATGCCCATTTAGTTGTAGTGACGTAGTTATTTACGGTGTATGCGACATTATGATTGATAGATATATTTTTATCATAATGTCCACAAGATCAAGGATCTATGGGACAATAGAGTTCTAATAGCTTGAGGCAGTTGACCTCTATAGAATTAAAATATATATCTATGAGGAATATGAATGTAAATTAAAAAAATTATAATTGATATCATAGAAGAAGAATACCCCATACATGAGGAGTTTGAGGAAGAGTCAATGAAATACTTAGCTGAATGACCCCTCCAAGAGATCAGTTTGGGCTTGTTTGTTTGCCTGCAATAGTTTTCCCTTGAGGTGCATCATTTGCGATGCCCTCGTAACATCTTCCAAATGGTTGTCTTGAAACATTATGAGCCATCCTCTCTCTTCCAACATTGATCCCTTCTTGATATTGCTATACGCTGTATAGTTGAGAAGGAAGTGTTGCTCGATTTCTACCTCCTTGAAGTT
>JZKD02S0748650.1:203209-250791 GCA_000966675.3 Picea glauca | reverse complement strand
GTTGTTGCTCGTCGGGAAACTGTAGACCTCACCAGCCCTCGAGTTCAACATGAACAATGACATCCTACTCTTTGTTTTTTATTATTATTATGCTATATAGGTTTTAGATATGGCATTAAGTATAGTCAAACTTGAATTGGATAAACATGTCAATTTCAGAGTAGTTAAAAACTGGTTTCCCCTCGGGAGCAAGCAATATTTTTTGTTTTTTGAGATATGGAGCCTCAAGGACTGTCATAGTCTCTATGACACTAAAATTGTAGAGTCTCCTATGTATGTCTATATGTAATTTTTGTCCATATTAATATAAAAACTTAATAATCTCAAATTTATATTTACTTTTATTTAATAATAAATATATGTATAAAACAAATTATACAAATAAGAATAATAATCTCAAATTTTATAAACCTAATACTTCATTATTATTAGAAAAATAAAAAATGTTAAATAGACAAGAAGGCAATATATATAAACAAAAATCTATAAACTCAAAATAGAAAGGACTATAAAAAGAAATTAATATAACTAGAGCTTTGAAAGCAACATAATAACATCATAACAAAAATCCAAAAACATATAATCTGAGTTGGTCGTCATTAAGAAACACATCATAGAACAGTAGATATCATTCTGATTTCAAAAGGCAAATCATGTTTATCTTTAGGATTCAGTGCCTAATGTTCATTATCACAATGGCTACAGTCTCATCCGTTCTCATTTTTGGTAATTAAAAAAAAAATTGAAAAAACACTTCCTTTCCTTATTAATATAGATAGAGATGTATATATACATTATAAAAAATAATAAATAAATTGAATCGCAAAAACAAACATCAAATTTCAAATTTTATGTTGATTAGAAAGTAAAAATACTTTTTAATTTAATATTATCCCTTTGACATCCATATAGCATAATAGACCATAAAATGTCCAAAAATCTATAAATAAACGACCAAAGACTTGAAAATAAATATGGGTTAGAAATCATTTGGCAGTTACAAAGAGAGGCCCAATGGTGGGGGACATATCATCATGGTGGCTAGGGGTTGGCACCCAATAAGTACCATCAACCTCTCGTTCAATGATTATTGGTTTCAAACCATTAGCGGTGGGCTCTAATGACCTCTCCCCCTTTGAAATGGTAAGTGTTAGAATAGGGAACCTGTTGTTTTGTTGAAATGGTTAAGGAGTCCAAATTTGTCTCTATTCCCTCATTTCTCTTACAACTTTGCCAACTTGATGACAAGACCAATCCTCTCAATGCTAGAACTTTTGAGATCAAGTAAAACATGGAAGAGAAGCTCCAAGTGGAATTTTAAAAAATAATTAATGATTGAGAAATATTAAAAAGTTGTTCAACTCAATCCTATATTTTTTCCTAAAGTAGGCTAAAATCTAATGAGATATGTCTCATGGAAACAATCACCTCGTCGAAGCTAGTGCAAGTTCTAAGATCATACAAACTCCCATTTTTTCTTTAGTTGGGCATCTTTCAACTTCTATATCTCTAAAAGTGCAACAAAAACCTAGCAAATGAGTAATAAGGCTGCTCCACCCATAGACATGTAGATTTGAACCTTGTACAATATTTATTGCAAACAGATTTTCAGTAAAAGAACAGAAAAGATACAATGGCAAATAGAAACATTACACAGAGATTTTTCCCATGGAAACCCAAACCGAGAAAACCAGCATATTCTATATTCATTCATAGTGATACATTGTTTACAATACAATATACATATAGGAGCCAGCGGCATCCCAAAACCCTAACCCAATGACTTGGATTAATCAACAACCCTAATTCCTTAACCGGAAATAGAAAACCATCGACAAAGAAACCATGTGCCGAAAAACCACCTAAATATGTGACACGTTTCTTGAGGCAGAAAACATTTTTCTCGGGGGTGCTTCGCCCCCCTCAAACCCCCCTACGCACTCAGTGCAACGCAGATACTATCCTCGTGCAAATAATATAACACATGCCTAGCATTCTCCCACTTGTTGTTTTCTTTGCATACAAGGGGTTACAGGATTACATAGTCAACAATCTAAGGCAGCAATGCCCATGGATCCTCTACACCAAGAGAACTTCTCAGTGCTCACAGATTTTGTTACTGAATTTGCAACATTCTTCAAAGTGTCCACCTTCATCTGCAATACTTTATTTTCTTCAATAATGTCTCTCACAAAGTGGTATTGAATATCAATATGCTTTGTCTTTGAATGATAAGCTGGGTTTTTCGCCAGAAAAATTGCACTTTGACTGTCACAATCTATCCTTACAGCGTGCTATACTAACCCAATACTTGAACACAATCTTTGTAACCATATTGCTTCCTTACTTGCATGAGTGGCCGCCATGTATTCAGCTTCTGTAGTTGAAAGTACCACTACAGCCTGTCTTTTGCTCATCCAACTTATTGCTCCTACAAACAAGTTAAACACATACCCACTTGTAGATCTCCTACGATCTAGATCTCCAGCCCAGTCTGCATCCACAAAGCCATGTATATCCACCACTCTATCCAATCTTGGTCTTCCTTGGTAGCACAATCCATAGCTAACAATGCCACGCAAATACCTGAAAACCCTTTTTACTGTTGTCCAATGCTCCTTCCCTGGTTTTGACATATACCCGCTCAAAACTCCCATTGCATGTGAAATGTCTGGTCTAGTACAGACCATTGCATACATCAACCTGCCAACTGCACTTGCATATGGAACACGAGACATGTCCTCCTCTTCATGTGTCTTGGGACACTGATTCGCAAATAACTTTACACCAATGGGAATAGGAACCTTGGCTGGTTTACATTCCTGCATATTAAACCTCTGTGATATTGTCTCGACATATCTTCTCTAATTTAACTAGAGTTGCTTCTTTTTCTGATCTCTTTTAATTCCCATGTCCAAAATGAAATTTGAAGCATCGAGATCCTTCATGTCAAATTTAGAGGACAACTGAGTTTTCACATCCTGGATAATCTCTTGTTGTTTCCTATCAGCAACATGTCATCCACATACAAGACCAAATAAATCAAATGATCACCAATTAATTTAAAATACACACAGTGATCCTCTTTGCTTCTTGTGAAGCCAAGTCACAACATATAAGTATCAAATTTTGTATACCACGCCCTTGGTGATTGTTTTAAACCATACATGGAATTTTGCAGCTTCCATACCAGCTCCTTCTTTCCCTTCACAGCATAACCTTCTGGTTGCTTCATATAGATTTCTTCTTCCAGATCCCCATGTAGGAATGCTATCTTCACATCCATTTGTTCTACTTCAAAATCAAATGCAGCAACAACAAATAATAGAAATCTTATAGAGGTTAACTTGGCAACAAGAGAAAAAATCTCACCAAAATCAATTCCCTCAACCTGGTAATAACCCTTTGCTACTAACCAAGCTTTGTATTTCTCCACTTTTTCCTTTTGCATTCAGCTTCTTTTTAAATACCCATTTGCTGCCAATGGGCTTTATTCCAGTCGGCAACTCCACTAGATCCAAAGCCTCATTCTTATCCAAAGATGCCATTTCTTCGTCCATGGCCCTTTTCCAGAGATTTCCATCCTCTGAATCCACTGGCTCCCTGAAAGTTCTAGGATCATCATCAGTAATAGACAAAGAAAAATTTGAACGGAAATCAAATGGAGTATACATTTCCAGTAGCCTTCTTTCTCGAACCGACCTCCTCAATACTGGAGTATGAGGATCTTCTTCTTTTGATTCATGTTCTTCTGTAGAGTCTGACTCGTTATCCTTTAAATCAAACTCTATTTTCTCTGGCTCTTCCTTACTTGGTAGGACTTATTGTTTAACATCATCCTTCATTTCTCTAAATACTACATCTCGTCTATACACTACCTTCTTAGTTTATGGGTTCCAAAGCTTATAACCTTTGAGACCATCTTTATATCCAATAAAGATACACGTTTTGACCTTCTTATCTAGCTTACTCATGTTTTCCTTTGGAACATGAACATATGCATCACAACCAAATACCTTCATATGTGTGAGAGAACATTCCTTACCAGTCCATACCTCTTGTGGAGTCATGTCATCCAACGCTGATGAGGGTGATTTGTTGACCAGGTAACATGCAGTACCCACTGCCTCTGCCCAGAATTCTTGCCCTATCTCAGCATCACTGAGCATGCACCTTGTTTTTTCCATCAGCATCCTATTCATCCTTTCTGCAACTCCATTATGTTGAGATGTATATGGAGTAGTCTTCTGCCTTGCTATACCGCACTTCTTACAGAATTCTTCAAATTCATTTTCGCATAACTCTCCGCCATTATCTATCCTCAACACCTTAATTCTTTTCTTTGTTTGATTCCCAACAAGAGCCTTAAACTCTTTAAACCTGTCAAAGACTTTGGATTTATTCTTGAGGAAATATATCCAAGTATTCCTCGAGAAGTAATCTATAAATGAGACATAGTATAGAGATTTTCCCAATGATGGGATTGACACAGGTCCAAAAACATCACTGTGAACTAGCTATAAAATTACTTTTGCCCTCATTGCACCAAAGGGGAATCTTACCCGATTCTTCTTCCCATATAGATAATGTTCACAGGAATCAAAATCCAGAGAGCAATTAGACATACCTTCAACCATACCTTTACCGTGTAGTAGTCGAAGACCCTTCTCTCCGATATGCCCCAGTCTTTTATGCCACATCATAACCTTTTCTCCAAAGATTGTACAAGTTCTTTCTTCTTCAACTCCAATATCAGGAACAATGGAACTATTACACCCTAATAGTGCTTCCTTGCAGCTTATACAGAGTTCCAAACTGAACTCCCTTCAACAACACCATTGCTCCTCGAACCATCCTGCAAGTTTCCTTTTCAAATATTTTTTTTACCCATGCATCCCCCATTTTTCTTACAGATATCAAATTTCTAGACAAACCTGGGATGTGCAGAACACCAAACAGTGTTCTAATCCTTCCATCTATGAGCCTCAACTTGACTTTTCCTCGTCCTATGATTATGGTTATCGAATTATCACCTAAGAAAACATTACCTCCATCATACCTTTCATATTCACATAACCACTCCCTGTGGGGAGTCATATGAAAGGATGCACCTAAGTCAACCAACCATTCCTCATGATCTACATGTGTGCTTGAAGAAGCCAAGTACACATCCCCTCCTTCTTCCTTGGAGGTATTTTCTTCTGTAGAAGGAGATTCTTCAGATCCCTTCTTTTTCTCAACTTTGGATCTACATTGCTTCTTGTAGTGCCCTTCTTTTCCACATCTCCAACATACCTTTACAAACCTTCTGGGAGATTTAGATCTACCTTTAGATTTAGATCTCCCACTTGAGAACTTAGATCTATTTCTTTCCTGGGAACGTCCTCTTACAAATAATGTGTATGTGCTCTGTCCTTCCATATTCTTCTGTCTCATCTCCTCCGACAACAAGGATGAGACTACTTCATCAAACTTCAAGGCAGTTGTATTACTACCTATGGCCGCAACCAGACTATCCCAGGAGTCTAGTAAAGAACAAAGTAAACTGATACATTTATCTTCATCTGAAATTTTAATCTCAATAGATACTAACTAACTTACCACAGTATTGAAGGCGTTCACATGCTCTGCCACCGAGTCTCCATCTCTCATCCTCAGGTTATGTAGCTTCTTTCTCAGGAATAGTTTATTTACTAGGGACTTAGACTGATACAACTTCCCCAACTTTTCCCATAAATCCTTGGTTGTAGCTTCCTCTAACACATTCAATAATACTGAATTAGAGAGGCACAATCATATTGTGCTCTTTGCCTTATGATCCAACTTTTTCCAGTCATTTGTTGAAGTTCCTGTAGGTGTAGTACATGGATCTACCGCGATCCATTGATCTTTGTCCACCAACAGATCTTCCATCTTGAGCTTCCACAACTCAAAACTTTTCCCATTCAACTTCTCGATCTCCATTTTCGAATTACTTACCATTTCTTTTCACCTGAAAACTCAATACCACAGATATCCCACTGTAACAAGGATTATCACAGTCCCGAGCCAAACCCTTGACCACAAAGGCATCCCCCTAAAGCCAACAAAGCTCTGATACCAAATGTAGATTTTAACCTTGTACAATATTTACTCAAACCCCCCCTGCACGCCCGAAGCAATGCAAACACTATACTCATGTAAAGAATATAACACATACCCAACAAGACATCCTTTGAGTTATGTCAGACTCACCCCAAGATATATTATTCATTCTTTCCCTTGTGACTTTCATAGTTAACCAACCATAATCAATTTAACGTCTTACTCAAAGAGGAATTCAGTCCTAGACATTGTCCTATAATGAACCCAGTCCTATATATGACAATATTTACTTTGCCATTAATTACTTCTTATTTTATAAATAAAAATATAAATTCATTTTTTTTGTTTTGAGAAATTTACTACAAAATAAATTGTCATTTTTTAGATTTTTTATCTTCTTTGTTAGTTCTATGTAGATATAACTAGCAATTGTCCATGAAGGTGCAAAATGTGCATTGTTATAAGGTGAAGAGGTCAAAATGTTATATTTTTAAATTTAGTTGGAGATTGGAATGGTGTGAAAATGCATTTCCTTGCTATTTTTTAGGTATTTGTTGCCTGTAATCGCAGATAATTTGCACATAAGTGAACCTACATGAGTATTGATTTTAGTTATTGAACATGTAATATGACGACTTCTCAATAAGTTGAGGAGAATATATAGGGGCGGCACCTTGATTTTTTGGCAATGCACAAAAGTTGTAGATGAGTGTAAGGGAGGAGGGCAAAACA
The DNA here is from genome assembly GCA_000966675.3 of Picea glauca. Classification (NCBI taxonomy): domain Eukaryota; kingdom Viridiplantae; phylum Streptophyta; class Pinopsida; order Pinales; family Pinaceae; genus Picea; species Picea glauca. The sequence continues at coordinate 243,975 of JZKD02S0748650.1, read as the reverse complement.
TGCAAAGGCACAAGGAAGCATATAAAAGGTTTATCAGGCAAATAAATTTTTGTGTCTTGCATTTTGGTGGAAGGTCTATCGGGAAAGAAGGGAACAATCGCTTACATTAGACATGGTCTATAGTGAGTGTGTAAATAGAGACTGAGGTGTTTGATAAGAGGCACTCAAATCACCCCATTTTCAACAAAAGCAGATTTTTGGATGAGGCAAAGTTTTATCTTTACCACTCATCTTTTCAGAAATTTGACAATCTATGTCATCTTAAAATGGTCCAAAATACTGGGTGCAACAATCTATGGGGAAAGTTCCCAACAATGGGGTGGAACTTTGATTTTTGACAAAGTTCCTACTATATTTGAGAGCATTTTTCCCAAATAAGAGAGATTTTACCAGTGCCCCTTATCTTAGGCTAAGTCTAAGAACTAACTAGGTTGGACAACCAATCCTTGCAAAATCAAGTGATGTGAAAGGAGTCTATCAACAACACCAATTCTCACATTGACAACATAAAATTTTGACAGAGCAATGGACTCCTCCTCCTCCCAATTCATCACCACTCATCGTGGTCGTGATCGTTTTGGGTGATTGCCACGTGCACATGCCCATATCTTTTTGTTGTGTTGCCTATGTTTCTATTGAGATGTTATGTGTTGGGACATTAATGGTCATGTGATGACCATGAGTGTGATCTGGATCATTACTCCCAACTCACTTGCTAGATCACCAAGTTGTTTATTTGTATGCACCATGAGACCTGATTCTTGAACTACGTAATTGCAGTTTCACTACTACTCGTGAGAGGAAGAAGGATATGGGGAGTGGTTGCAAGATATGGTGGGGTGATACCATTCTCATTCTCATGATGATGGAGGGAAGCAACTAACGAGTTGAACATTGGTGGTCATGCAATGAGTGCAGGTGTCGATGAGTGTCACATGGTCGCTTATGTGGCGCTTCAACAAGCCTCAAAACTACAAGCACTTCATTGGCACTTGGTTCATATAAGGTGAGGAGGATCTGAAGGTTAAGGTTGACTGAGGAGCACTTCTAGTCATCAACTTTACCCAAGGGACGGATTCAAGTTAAAAGGCATCATATGTAGATATACCTAGCTATGTAGATATAACTAGCAATTGTCCGTGAAGGTGCAAAATGTGCGTTGTTATAAGGTGAAGAGGTCAAAATGTTATATTTTAAAATTTAGTTGGAGATTGGAATAGTGTGAAAATGCATTTCCTTGCTATTTTTTAGGTATTTGTTGCCTGTAATCGCAGATAATTTGCACATAAGTGAACCTACATGGGTATTGATTTTAGTTATCGAACATGTAATATGACGACTTCTCAATATTGAGGAGAATGTATAGGGGTGACACCTTGATTTTTTGGAAATGCACAAAAGTTGTAGTTGGATGTAAGGGAGGAGGGCAAAACATGCAAAGGCATAAGGAAGCATATAAAAGGTTTATCAGGCAAATAAATTTTTGTGTCTTGCATTTTGGTGGAAGGTCTATCGGGAAAGAAGGGAACAATCGCTTACATTAGACATGGTCTATAGTGAGTGTGTAAATAGAGACTGAGGTGTTTGATAAGAGGCACTCAAATCACCCCATTTTCAACAAAAGCAGATTTTTGGATGAGGCAAAGTTTTGTCTTTACCACTCATCTTTTCGGAAATTTGACAATCTATGTCATCTTAAAATGGGCCAAAATACTGCGTGCAACAGTCTATGGGGAAAGTTCCCAACAATGGGGTGGAACTTTGATTTTTGATAAAGTTCCTACTGTATTTGAGAGCATTTTTTCCCAAATAAGCGAGATTTTACCAGTGCCCCTTATCTTAGGCTGAGTCTAAGAACTAACTAGGTTGGACAACCAATCCTTGCAAAATCAAGTGATGTGGAAGGAGTCTATCAACAACACCAATTCTCACATTGACAACATAAAAGTTTGACAGAGCAATGGACTCCTCCTCCTCTCAATTCATCACCACTCATCGTGGTCATGATCGTTTTGGGTGATTGTCATCACGTGCACATGCCCGTATCTTTTTGTTGTGTTGGCTATGTTTCTATTGAGATGTTATGTGTTGGGACATTAATGGTCATGTGATGACCATGAGTGTGATCCGGATCGTTACTCCCAACTCACTTGCTAGATCACCAAGTTGTTTGTTTTTATGCACCATGAGACCTGATTCTTGAACTACGTAATTGTAGTTTCACTACTACTTATGAGAGGAAGAAGGATATGGGGAGTGGTTGCAAGATATGGCGGGGTGATACCATTCTCATTCTCATGATGATGGAGGGAAGCAACTAACGAGTTGATCATTGGTGGTCATGCAATGAGTGGAGGTGTCGATGAGTGTCACATGGTCGCTTATGTGGTGCTTCAACAAGCCTCAAATATACAAGCACTTTGTTGGCACTTGGTTCATATGGGGTGAGGAGGATCTGAAGGTTAAGGTTGACTGAGGAGAACTTCTAGTCACCAACTTTACCTAAGGGACGGATTCAAGTTAAAAGGCATCACCATTGTCAACATTTTCAAGCCTATAAAAGGGATTCAAAGTTGTCATTAATGGCTACTTTGAATTGGCTCTGCCCCACTACCAAAAACAAATCCTTTATATGTTTTCCAAAGGGTATTCTCCATAAATTTTAAAAATATTTTATAATTTTCAATTTAATGTATATTAAAAAAAGACTTTTGTAAACCATTGTTAATTTTACTAATTTAATATCAAAAATTAAAAAAATCAAAGTAATTTGACCTAAAAACCATTACAATACGGCGGTTATAAAAACGTTACGTTTTGGACGATAGGGCATTGTTGTGATAGTGGCCAGGTTCAAACCTCAATAGGCATAGAACCTTGCTCATGTTATTCAATCAAGATTAACAAACACATGTCAAGGTGGGGGGGGTTTGAGTTCACAATTCCTCACACATCAAAAATAAATATTATAGAACACTATGAAGATAACATTATACATGTGATAGGGCATTGCCATGATAATGGTCAAATTCAAACCTTAAAGGGAATAGAGCCTTGATCATGTCAGTTGGTTGGATTTGATAGCCCTACATTTAGGTGGGGGAGTTGGTGTTCATAGCTCCCTAGGAATAAAAGAAAATGATAGTCTACAATGGTTATAACCTTGTACACTCGTTTTGTCAACAGAGGGGGAGAGAAATGGCAAAAGTAAACCCATAAAGATGTGTTGAATGCAAAATGTGACATGTACCATGTTAATGTGTTGCTTGGGAGATTTGTATAAACAAGAAGATGATAATAACGAAGCTTTGGGTAAACCTTAAGCATCGAACAGGCTGGCCATAAATATAGGTGGAACTTTGATGTTTTTCAAGGCTCTAGGCATAAAACTTGTTACATCAAAGTTCAGTGTTTGCAATTTTGATAAGTCTATCAAGTGCTTAGGGTTTGTTGAAACAAAATCATATTCAAACAAAATCATTGCACACTACAAAACTTAATTATGAAGGCGAGGACTTCAACTTTGCACCTAAGTGGAAAGGCTTATAAGAGTATGATGTTCAATATTAGGAATGGAAAATTCTATTAATAATCTTAAGTGGTCAAAGTTGCAAAAGTCTTTTAAGTAGAGATAGGATGTCCATTGTTGGTAACCCAAATGGTGGAATCAACACCTCAAAAGCTCATATCTACAGTTTTGAGTTGTTGTAGATATCCACACAAAAAATTAGTTACAGTCGATATTAATAGCAAAATGTAGATTGAGGTCTATAACAACCTTCCATGGCAGTGTCCAGTGCATTCTTAAAACGAAAGTTCCCACATGATGATGAATTAATATTGCAAATTAAGAGGTATGAACAAGGGATAATTGTTTAAATTCATTAATCAAATTAAAAGCATAACCCATGTATATATGTGGATTGGAATTAAGATACCTTCGTGAGTGCCAATGGCATGTAGGTTTAGATTGAGATTCGAATGAGTTGGGGATCTAGATTATGTTCATCCTTCCCAAAAACCATCTCATCCATAGACTCTCGTTCCTCCATCCTGAGTTCTTGACCCTCTGTGTTCCTTGTCGAACTTTCAAAAATCCCTTCACTTTCCACCTGCATCTTCAAACATCTCCATCTAAGCATAGATATAGAAGAAGCCTAGAAAGAAAAACAAAAAAAGTGATACGTTCAGTCATAAAGCATCGTCCAAAATGAAACCAATTGAACAATACCCATGTCTCTAAGCACTAACCTACTTGTAATGTTCAATCTGTACACTCAATGCATTTATTTATTTTTGACATAAACTATCAAATTTTTGGTCAGAGCAATTTGGGATTTCTCAGATAGAGCCCATACATGTATGCCTCAAATCCCTTAGAATCCAACTTTGACTAATCCTGGTAAACTTCCTTATGTATATACCTAAATTAAAATTCAACTAAATTTTGTGGTCATTGATGGACACCAAGCTCACTAAATCAATTGCCTTCCACCCCCAAACCGATGGATAGACGGAGGTAGTCAACATCATGAATGTGCATATCCCAAGAATGTACAACTCCAAACATCCCCGCACATGGGATGAGAGTCTTCCTCGTATTCAACATAGCTACAATCGAGCCCTTCATAGCTCTATTGGCCACAACCTTTTTCAGGTGTGCTTGGGGTTCCAACCATTGGCCCTAATTGACGTAGCTATGCCCATTGCATCCACACATGAAGAATCTTCCCATGCTCAAATTGAGGCTAATAAGGCATTCATATTTGTTGAACAGATTCAACACATTCGCTAACAAGTCCATGACATCTTGCAGAAAGCCAATGCCAAGTACAAGCAATGACATGACAAACATCGTGTTCCACACAAGTTAAAGGTTGGTGACAAGGTCTAGTTACATTTGTAGAAAGAGTGCCTTGTAGTACTCCATCGAAAGCTTCGCCCACTTCGATATGGGCTTTACACCATCACCAAGGTTGCATGTGAGAATTCTTTTGAATTAAGTATTCCCCATTCCTTGGTCTACATCCAATCTTTAATGTAAAGCTCCTTCGCCCATTTTTTCCACCTATATTGGACACCTCAGAGGTAGCTAAGCACTTGGCCCCTAAAAAACTTAACCCTGACTACCTTGAGCAGGATTCTATTGATCAAATCATGGATACACATATGAAAGGTTACCGCCAACAAAACATACAACTCCATTAGGTCATCAAAGCAGGGTAGCTTCTTCACCAAGGCAAGTGGCTCACCAAGAGCCAAATTCAACAGAAGTTTCCCCATTTGATGAAGGAACTTGACACAATGGAGACCATTGCTTCCTAAGGGGTGGGACTGATCCAAGTCGATATCGGTGGCCACCCACCTCTTCCACTGATTCAACGGTTCTCTATCTTCCTGACAGTTTTTTCGGGTCCCAAACTTCCAGGGTCATTTTGAGGCCCTAAACAATGTTTTCTAGACATGCGGGTGGCCGAGGGTTATCTTCGACATCCCTAGCCCCAACCAAAAGTTGTAATCCTTGGATAGTTCTTTCCAACAAGCTATCATGCACCCCAAACATATATTGTATGCAAAAGTTTTGCCCCCAGGAAGTTGACTTATCAACTAACCACCTCGGGGCCCGTAATACTTTTGGCGTTTCATCTTCTAGGGTTAGGGTTTTGATGTTTAGGGGTTTTGCCTCTTTGTTTTTTAGGCTTCACAATAAAAGGCCCTTTTGAACCTCTTTGTAATCTTCTTTTTGCGAATGAGGGTAGCCAACATCTCCTTTTCTTTAGAGATAAGCTACCACCATTCTAGCTAGATTGTGTTCTATGATACTCTACTATTTTAATCATTAATAGAAGTTGGCTTTATTGTATTGTTGTACTCTCTATATTTATGTGTGTGTTCCATTTTGCTCTCAATATAATCTGGATTAGTTGGTCAAATTTGACATCCACACATTAAGGTGGGGGAGTTGGGGTTCATAGCTCCCCATGCTAAAAGAAAATTATAGTCTACAATGGAGATAACCTCGTACACTCAATTTGTCAACATGGGGGGAGAAAAATGGTAAAAGTAAACCTATAAAGACATGTTGCATGCAAAATGTAACATTTACCCTGTTAATGTGTTGTTGGGGAGCTCTGTACAAACAAGAAGATGATAATAACAAAGCTATGGGCGAACCATAAGCACCAAATAGGGTTGTCATAAATGTAGGTGGAACCTTGATGTTTTGTAAGGTTCTAGGCAGAAAACTTGCTACATCGAGGTTCTAGTGCTTGTATTTATGGCAAGTATGTCTAATGCTTAAAGTTTGTTGAAGCTCTATACCCAGTTCAAACAAAATCATTGCATACTACATAACTTAATTTTGAAGGTGATGACTTAAGCTCCGCGCCCTGTTGCAATGCTTAGAAGATGGCGATGTTCAATATTAGGAATGAATAATGATAATGATAATGTTAAGCAGCCATAGCTAAAAAAGTCTTTTAAGCATAGATAGGATGTCCATTGTTGGCAACCCAACTGGTGGAATCAACACCTTAAAAGCTCAAATCTTGAGTTTTGAGTTGTTGTAGATATCTACAAAGAAGTTAGTTATAATAAATATTAATGGAAGAATGTAGATTGAGGTCTATAACAACCTTCCATGGTAATGTTTAGTGCATTGTTAAAATTGAACTTCTCACTAGAAGATGAATCATTATTGCAGAGTAAGAAGCATGAATAAGGAACACTTGTTTAAATTCATTGAGCAAATTAAAAGCACAATCCATGTACATACATGGATTGAATTTAAAATACTTTCATGAGTGCTAATTGTATGCAGGTTTAGATTGAGATTCAAATGAATCGAGGAATGGATAATGTTCAGCCTTCCCAAAAACCATCTCATCCATAGACTCTCGTTCGTCCCTCCTGGCTTCTTGACCCTCCGTGTCAATTGTTGTGCTTTCAAAAACCCCTTCACCTTCAAAAGCCTCCATCTAAGAATGGATATAGAAGAAGCCTAGAAAGAAAAACAAAGAATGGGTATGTTTAGTCCTAATGCATCATCCAAAAAGAAACCAATTGAACAATACCCATGTCTCTAAGCACTAACCTACCAATAATTCTCAATCTATACACACAATGCATTTATTTAGTTTTCACTACTAAATTTTTGGCTGGAGCAATTTGGGAATTCTCAGACAAATCCCATACATGTATGCCTTGATTCCCTTAGAATCCAAATTTGACTAATTTTGGTAAACTCCCTTCTATCTATAGGTAAAGCATAGCTCAATTAAAGTGAAAATTCCATGGGCACCATGAAGGACAAGGGTGAGGGAGAGTTGGGGTTCATAACTCCTCGTGTATCAAAGAGAAAAATTGTAGAATACAATGAAGATAACCTTGTACATATGATAGGGCTTTGTTGTGATAATTGCCAAGTTCAAACCTCAAATTGCACAGAACCTTGGTCATGTTCGTTGGTAGGGTTTAATAGCCCCACATTAAGGTGGGGGGGGGGGGTGTTGGGGTTCATGGCTCCCCGAGAATACAATAAAATCATAGTCTACAATGGAGATAACCTTGTACACTCAATTGTCAACGTGGGGGAAGATAAATGGTAAAAGTAAGCCCATAAAGACATGTTGCACACAAAATGTAACTTGTACCATGTTAATGTGTTGTTGTGGAGCTCTATACAAAAAAAAGTATGATAATAATGAAGCTATGGGAAAACTTTAAGCACTAGATAGGATTGCCATAAATGTAGGTGGAAACTTGATGTTTTGCAAGGTTCTAGGTAGAAAACTTGTTACATCAAGGTTCTAGTGCTAACAATCATGGTAAGTCTATTTGGTGCTTAGAGTTTGTCGAAGTTGTATACCCCGTTCAAACAAAATCATTGCACACTATAAAACTCAACTCTAAAGACGAGGACCTGAGCTCTATGCCGAGTTCCAGAGGCTTAGAAGAGAATGATGTTCAATATTAGGAATGAATTTAATTCTATTGATAATTGTGGTCAAAGTTGTAAAAGTATTTTAAGTAGAGATAGGATGTCCATTGTTGGCAACCCAAATGGTGGAATCAACACCTCAAAATCTCAAATCTTGAGTTTTGAGCTATTGTAGCTATTGTAGCTATCCACAAGGAAACTAGTTACAGTTAATTTTAATGGAATAATGTAGAATGAGGTTTATAACAACCTTCCATGGTAGTGTCTGGTGCATTGTGGAAACTAAACTTCCCACCAGGCGATGAATCAATATTGCAAAGTAAGAAGCATGAATAAGGGATAATTGTTTGAATTCATTAAGTAGATTATATATATGGATTGAAATTAAGACACCTTTGTGAGTGCCAATGGCTTGTAGGTCTATATTGAGACTCAAATGATTAGGGGAATGGATTATGTTTAGCTTTCCCAACAACCATCTCATACATAGACCCTCGTTCATCCCTCTTGGGTTCTTGACCTTTCAAAAATCCATTCACTTTCCACCCACACCTTCAAAAATCTCCATCTAAGCATAGATAAAGAAGAATCCTAGAAAGAAAAACAAAAAATGTGATACATTCAGTCCCAAGGCATCGTCCAAAAAGAAACCAATTGAACAATATCTATGTCTCTAAGCACTAACCTACATGCAATGATCAATTTGTACACATGATGCATTTTTTTTTTTTATAGAAACTGCCAAATTCTTGGTTAGAGCAATTTGGGAATTCTCATAGAGAGCCCATACTTGTATGCCCCGGTTCCCTTAGAATTCAACTTTGACTATTTTGGTAAACTCCCTTCTATCTATAGGTAAAGCACAACTCAATTAAAGTAAAAATTCCATGAGCACCATGAAGGCCAAGGGGGAAGGGGAGTTGGGGTTCATAATGTTGATATTATGGTATCTGCGGGAGGTATTACCTTCCACGTGTAACCTTTGACAAGACTAGAATATTTCGAGAAGCAAGAGAAACCCTAAAGTGTTGGATAATAACCCTAGAAGACAAGTCGACTCAAGAGAAAATTTAATATTGAGTGTTTAGCCTCTAGAAAGAGAAGTTGACTTAGTCAAATGAAATAGAGTAGTATAAATAGAGGGTGCTAGAGCTCATTTAACACTCACTAGCTCACAACTACACAAGACTAGTGGTGCACAAGTTTGGAGGGGGAGTGAATCTGCCGCAACTGGGATTTTGGATTTTGGTTGGAATTTCTCTTGGTTATGGTTTGGACTTTCGACTTGGGCTTTGGTTATTCTTGCTTGGTGCGCTAGCCTTGGAGAAAGGTGTGTTATCTTGGTTGGCTATTGGCCTGCTTCCAAAATTATTTTGTTTGTCAAGGTGCTCAGGGGTGGCCTTTGTGCCTATGGTTGGGTGACAATATTGCTATATTGTCTATGGAAAAATGAGCACATCTCTTTATTTCTAATAGGTTATGCGCCCACACTATCTTCAGACAGTTTAACCACTGGAAGATAGATTGGGAAGTTAGTTTTTAAGATCGTTATGGCACCAGTTACAACTGCAGCTAGGTTTTATGATTATGTAGTTGTAACAAACCCTAACCCTTGTGTTCGGGCACTTATGATGAAGTGTCACATACCCACTACGAAAATCAAACTTTTTTGTTGATTTCTCAACAATCAGAATCCCCAAAGTCCTACGGGGCTTAGCGCAGGCTAGCTCTTTCCTTTTTCCACCTCCATATGATTGTAGTTCACGATTATGGGCCGAATCAGCATGGCATCTTTTCGCACTTCGCAACTCGGTGCTACCAGAATGTCAAGTCTCTCGACTCTACAAACCCTGAATCTTGAAACAACGAAACGCTGAACCCCGACGGGGCTAGCGAGGGGCAAGTTTCTCTCTTGGGGTATTGTCTACGTGACCCTATACTGTGTCCACGCGCTTAAGACAACCAAGAGCTTATCGGCTTTTCGCGATTCGAGGAATCACGATATATGACTTCTACCTTCCCCCATTCAAATCCCCGAAACTTTCGAGGTCTCCAAAATTTCCCTCCAAATAGAGATCGACAGCCGTAAGCCTCCCCTGATCCAACGGTATGGATCCTTCCGGGGTTTCGGTACTCGAAAGTTCAAAATGCAACGACTCCAAGTCTCTTCGTCATTCAAATCTCTGAATTCCGCTATGGAAATTCGTGTAAGAGATCGACAGCTCTTAAGAGTGTGGATCCAACAGTCCACTAGATTTCGGGACTTTCCCCTGACTCTGACCGCTCACCACGCGTCTCCCTTGATTAACGGTCTCAGTTCCTTCGGGACTTCTCCTCTCCACTACCGCGCGTATCAGAATTTCGAGTATCAGGATTTCGCGATTTGCGAAGGCAAGGTTTCTTGCCTTCTTAGTTTCCCGGATGCCAAAACGCCGAAACGTCGACTGACAGCCACGTGTCCCTTCGATGGATGGCGGCGACCTTCAGCCAAGATCAACGGTCATGACCTTTTTGGGATGATCAATGGTCACGATCAAATCCCGACTTTCCTCAATCTCATTCACATCTTACGCCATTTCGGGGTTTCAGTGATCGGGATTTCGCGACTCGCGAAGACAAGGGTTCTTGTCCTTTCATTTTCCCAGGTGCTGAAATGTCGAAGCGCTTACCAACAGCCACGTATACTCCCTCAAATGGACGGTCCTCATTGTTTCGCGATTTCGCGACTCGCGACCCCCAGTGACACAAATCCTTTGTCAACTCGAATCCCCGGTATCCGAAATACCGATGGACTCTCGATCTCCGCCACGTGTCCTTCATGGATGGACGGTCTAGATCTATATCGGGACTTTCACCATGAAGTGTCCCGATCTCTTGTCATCAGGACTCCCAGAATCCCGAATTCTGAATCCCCGAAACTGACTCCTCTCTCAGGACTTTCGCCCTTGTTCACGAGGGCTTAACCCTCATGCATCTCTTAACAGATCCAACGACTGTCGGGTTTTTCTAGCTAAGATCCGATGGCTCAGATCTGTCCCACGTTGTCCCACGTTGCGCACTCTCCCACTACTCTCTAGACGTGGAAAAACCAACGGTCCAGATACTCCCACAGACCTTGGGGATCTACGGTCCCGATTTCCTCGCTATTCACGAAGATAGAGGAAAAGGGGCAAGGTATGTAACGCCCTTGTTTCTTTCGTCAATCTAACGGTCGTAAATGACCATGGATCTTCCGACGGGATCTCGTCCGTCGATCGATACTTATCCCTACGCTGCTACTTCGAGATTTTAAGAGGGTCATTCCTCCTCGTACAGGGTTGTTAAGACTTGCACATTCAAGTCCTTTTTTCAGGTTCTTGGTAAACCTTTCCAAGGAGGGAATCTCTATGAAGAGATCTATTCCAGGGCATTCTTGGAGACAGATAAAGGGAAACAAATTCCCGAGAACGGACTGTAAGTCTTACTTGGTTCAACTTATGCATAATTAAATTCATTTATCAACATAAGCCATGCGTGTTTTTTCTGTTATAAGCATACATCTACCATTTCTTATCAAAACACTGCACATACATTCTTATATTGTAATCGTTCACAATTTAACAGTTTATGAGCATATATTTCAGCATATGAATTTCAAGATGCAATGTGTAAAACACTTATCAGAAATAACACCAAAAGTGAGTGCAACTGCTGAGAGGGGTGCTCGTTTCCACCCAACCGTAGGCTCAGCGACTCCCAGCAGATTTACCACTAGCCACCCCCGAGCTGAGACGACGATGCTATGAGACTGCGTCTCTGTTTTCCAGTGACCAGGAGCGAAGGTTACTCTCCTTCCTCTCTGCTATCACCCACTCTACATATAGCCAGAGTTCTCTTTCTCCCCTCGCATCTTCCTCCAATCGCTTCTCCCCCCCCGCCTTATCCTCTTGCGAGGTTGCGTGTGGCGCGATTTCCCTCGCGCTGGTCAGGCCTGATAGCTCTACGGATGGGCGGTTCACCTCCCCATCCCTCATTAACTCCTGAGGAGCCATCCACCTACTAGCCTGCGAGACATTTAATTTGGGGCCAGCGAGCTGCTCTTGGTTCTCCGGGCCAGTGGAGTCCAAATTCGGTATTGTTTTCGGTGGAAGTTAATGCCACCATTCTAGGTGCCTTCTACCGCCTTTCTCTAGCCATCGTGGTCTCTTTTTCAGCATATCCCCTCTCAACAGTCCTGTAATATATATATATATATATATATATATATATATATATATATATATATATATTCATAATATTATTCGCATTCATCGACCTTTTCCACAAGGTCCATTCACATCACACATTCACATTTCTGAGTTTGCCACAGTTCTTGACCAGTCCAGTTATTTTTACAAACTGGGGGAAACAGAGTGTTACATGAAGCATTTGACATAATTCCTTAATATCCTAATGCGCCCTAGCCTAGCGCACCTCTTGGTACCCTCAGCTAGAAAAAACGTCAGGTTTGAATTTTTGTCATTGTCAAAGTCAAAGTTTGACTGGTCAAAGTTAATGGTTGACTTGTCATAGTCAAAGTCAAAGCCAAAGATTGACTTATGGTAAAATTGATTATGTGGTCAAAGTTGAAATTTTAGAGTTTCTAGCTTGTTCTAATCATTGAATCTAATCTATTCTTGTCAATATGGTATCTAGTTTCATATTAGAAGACAAGTTGGATGATGCTACAAGACTTCAAAGATATGCACTTGTATATGTTATCTAGGTTATATCATCTAGCAAAACGTGTGTTAGCACCAATTCTTGCAAGGGGGGTGTTTCTCTCCGATTTCAGGCCCTTGGTGTAAACTGCGAAGAAATGGGTTTTAAAAACCCATCAAATGTGTTTTATTCAAAGGCCGCATTCATGAGTGTCAAGCGCAGCACACAGAAGAAGTCCATTTCGGGCTTAAAATCAAGCGAGCGGGCATTTTTGTTTTCAGCGGCGAGGATCCATCGATGGAGCAGATCAACGGTCATCGCGTAAGCCAGAGCCACAGAGTTTCATGAGTTTTAGCGCATGGGCTCATCCCTTAGGGCCAAAGTCACGAAATGATCGTGGTCGTCCGATCTAGTTGGGACATGTGGCGCCTGATTAAGTCTGGTCGCCATCTCGGCTATCGTGACTTTGAAATACAAGGGTCGACTCCCTTCCATCCACGATACGCGAGATGCAAAGGTGCCTTTGGGTGCGGGCCCACGGTCATAGCACAGGGTTGTATGGAAAGGCGGTTGGAGGAAGAGGAGCGAGAACTCTCGGTAAGAAAATCCCCGAAAGGATTGGGACTGTTAGTCTTGGAGGACACGTGGCGCCTGATTAAGTCCGGTTGCCATCTCGGCTATCACGACTTTGAAATACAAGGGTCGACTCCCTTCCATCCACGATACGCGAGATGCGAAGGCTACTTTGGGTGCAGGCCTACGGTCATAGCACAGGGTCGTATGGAAAGGGGACAAAGCAGATGAGGGGCGCAGAGCCAATGTGTTCAAGGGAAAATTGATCGCGTCCGTTGATTTTGAAGCCAGATCCAACCGCCGATATGGAGGGTCGTTTCGCAGTTTTAGTCACCAAGGATCCTCGATGCTGGAATGGTGGAATCTCCTGAAAGGAGAAGTGTCGAAGTGCCTCTGGAGCGAGGCGCCAAGTCATGGCCATGGGTTACATTGAGGGCGGAGCTGAAATAAAAAGGAGGCTAGCCTCTGAGCCCTGGGAAGCAAACACAGAGTCGTTCCTTGTGCTCGAAGTCTCGGCCACCCGCCGTGGAGGAAGGCAATTAATGAAATTGAGCAGGTAGTTGAAACCTCAGCTCAAGCCATGAATGTAAGGCATAGAGGTTCCGGTAAGCAGTCTGCCCAAGATCGTCCTGTGTCCGGGTTTTCCTAAAAGATCCATGTTGATCTGATGTCCTCGTCTGACCAGAGGAGCCCACACATGCTAAATGGGATTTTAATGTCTCATCTACCCTCCTGCTGCCAAGGGGGCGAATTGCTCTGAGTATATATACTCAGTTTTTTTATTTTTGTAAGGATGGATGGTAGAGCAGAGCTCCCAACTGTAATGTTTTAATGAAGCACGGGTTTTCCTGGCTTTGTATCTGCATATGAATTCTTCTTGTTTAATGTAAGGCAACTCTCTTTTTCATTTGGTTTCGATCTCATACTAAAAGGGTTCAAGATTGAATGATTCACATGAATCGTCGTGACTGTGTTATGATAAAGGATTTATTATAGGGCTATTATGTTCTTTTAGTGTTTTCTGCTCTTGAATATAAGAGGTTCTTGTGTTCAAGTTTTTCTTCTACAGGTTGTTAGAATCTCAATGCCTATAGCAGGCCTTCGCATTTCCTCACAGAAGTCTTCCTCCTACTCACCCTTATTACAACTTACTATCTGAAGTTAAACCAAGACCTCATCTGCTTGTGCTTGCCTGGCCTAGTTTCCGAGTTAGAACGATATTGTTATGAGTTTATTTCCATTCATCATCATTTATCAACAAATAGTGACATAAACTGATGGGCTTCAGGCTTACTCCTGCTGCAATCCAGGAGTGACTTCTGACGCCGTTACTGAGGACAAAGTTGAAAATTTTCCCTGGGATCGAACGACATCGAGTCTTTGATTCTGAAGGTGCATCAGGCATCAGAACCCTACGAGATTGCTACTATGCACCTGACGACTCCATTGTGATGAATCCACTGTGGCGAACCTGTTGTTTTAGTTGTGGCTTATAGAGGTAGACACACACGGTCCCATCCACAGCTGCCTCTAGCTACACCTGAAGATGATCCAGAGGTGATTATCATAAAAGGAAAGGCCTTTGAAGGAGAAACTTCCACCACTGAACCATGTAATTTGCCATGTCCTTCTGTAGAAACTCCATTCTCTTCTTCTCAGCCTCCTAGCAGACCTTTTTCTGAAGTTTCCCATTTCCTGAATTTCAGAAGTGTTCCTGCTGAGTTTTCCCCCCCTGGTCTGGGATTGGAGGGAGAAATCCTTGTCACTCCCCTCTCCCCTAAAGTTGTACCTTGGCGTAGACCCAAGACCACAGAAGATTTCCCCACTCCTAGCTCTACCACCCCTCCTCTTATTACTGTTGCTGCTACTACACAAAGAGAAGCATCTGTTGACTCAAGCCCCTTAGCCTTCTCTCTGAATCCCCTATTGTTTCCCCTTCCACCTGGAAGCTCATTTCCAGTATCCCCTGTTCGAGCTCCTTCTCCTCCAAGTTCTCCTCCACCTAATATTCCTATGGCAGGAGAAAATCTCCTCATGACCAGAATGGAGGCTATAATAGCTGCTAGGTATGCTCCCCTTTTGTTACCTCAACCTCTCAATGCCCTTCCAGCAGATGGCTACCTTAAGCAGCTGCCCAAGTTTACAAGTGAAGGGGACATAGTTGTAGATGAACACCTTGAAGCCTTTTACAGTTTTACAGATGATCATGTTATCATGCATGTAGACGTATGGATGAGAATTTTCGTCCATAGCCTTGAAGGCGAGGCTAGAAAGTGGTTTAGGGCCCTGCCTCCTGGATCTATTGATGGGATTGAGGCTTTGGATAATGCCTTTTTGAGACAGTGGGGAGACAAAAAAGACTTCATGTATTACATGACAGAGTTTGGGTCTTTGAAGAGAAAGGAAGGAGAGTCTGTCTCTGACTTCTCCAAGAGATTCAATAAAATGTACAATAAGATCCCCGCTGAAATAAAGCCCTCAGAAGCCTCTGCTAAGATCACTTATGCTAGCGCTTTTGATCTCGATTTCTGAGGGAAAGGAGAGCCACTACTCTGGCTCATATGCAGGATGCAGTCGTGGAAGTAGAATCTAACATCTTGGTTGTTGACTGACTCAGGAATAACGCTGGTAGATACATATCTAGGAAGAGACCTGAAGCCTCCCCATCCATTTCCTCCCCCCTTCCCCTTCAGATGGACAAGGTAACTAAAGTGCTAAAATTGCTTTCGGCTAGAATGGAAAGGTGGGAGTTAGAAGGGAAGCCCATGTACAAAAATCCCCAAAATACTGATAATAGAGGCTTCAGGAGGCCTAGTAACAATGTGCCACAGGCTTTGCCAAGAGAACAAAGGAGAAAAGACAGAGATGATCAGAGGCTTCAAACCCCCCTCCAAAATAACCTAGCTGCTCATGAGGAAGGAGAGGAGATAGATGAGCTCGACCCTGAAATTCACTATATAGAAGACACTTCCCCTTTTTCCCATTTGACTCAATCTGCATATGAATAATCCCTTATGAACATTCAAATCAATGAGTTGGGTAAAGGGGAAAAGGCCAACAACACTCCTAACAGATACCATCTCAGGTCAAAGAAGAAAGAAGGGAATTTTGATAGCCATGATCAGCCCTTCATAGCGGAAAGACTTGCTAGACTTGCAACAATCACTACTAAAGAAAAGAAAACTCAGAATACTTCGCCATCAGCTAAAGAACCTGTCTCTAAGGTAAGGGAAGCTCCTAAGCCTCTTTCCTCCTTTAGTTTTGAGCACGAAATTCAAAAGATTAGAATTCTCGTACCTCTCTCAGAACTAGTTAAAAATGAAGATTTCAAAAGGTCCCTCTCCAAACTACTACAATCTGAGTCCCCCCAGCCTTCCACAGACTCAATAAATCTTCAAGATGAAAATCCAGCAGTCATCCTAGGTCCCATGGTAGAAGATAAAGATGATTCATCCCCTCCCTTCTACACATCCCTGAACATACATGATAAGGTGCTGCATAATTGCCTCATGGATTCAGGAGCTTCCCACAACCTTATGCCCAAAATAGTCATGGAAGAATTGGGACTGGAAGTGACAAAGGCTTATCATGATTTGTACTCTTTTGATTCAAGGAGGGTGCAATGCCTTGGAGTCATCAAAGACTTGGTGGTTTCTTTATTTCAGCTGCCAATGAAGAGTGCGGTCATGGACATTGTAGTAGTTGATGTTCCCCAAGTTCGGCATGCTGTTGTCAAGATCTTGGATTAAAAAACTTGGAGGAACATTACAGATGGATCTCACATATGCCACCATTCCAGTCTTTGGAGGGGAACACAGAAGGTTGTACAGAGAAGCTCAGCTGGCCTACATTGTTAGTGATGAAGCAGACCCCACCAATCATCCTATCTTTGCACTTGACACTGATTTGGGGTCTAGTTTATTGAAGCTCACCGATACTCCTGAAGCCCCTTTTCAAATCAGAAAGTAGCCCATTTTTAATCACGAGATACCTCCTCCAACCACCTCTGTTTGGAAGATGTTCTTCGACGCTTCTTCTAGCGAAGGCGCTGGCGTTGGAGTGGTTTTTGTGTCACCTTGTGAGGAAACCATATCCCTGTCATACAAGCTAGAATTTGAAGCTACCAATAATGTAGCAGAATATGAAGATCTTGTTCTGGGTTTAAGGGCTGCAAAAGAAATGGGAATTGAGGGGGTAGAAGTGTTTGGAGATGCTGAGTTGATAATCCAACAAGTCATAAATGCTTATCGGACTAAGCATCCTTGGCTCAGGAGTTACAAAAATGAGGTGTAGGACCTGATTGATAATTTCTTCTCAGCTTTCAACATTTCTTTTATTCCAAGAGAGGAAAATACTTTGGCCGATTCCTTGGTTGTCTCAGCTAGTCTGTTCAGGATCCCTCTGCCACTTAAGATCAAATATGATGTTGAGATAAGATACAGGCCATCTGTACCGAACAATATCAAGCATTGGAAGGTAATCGAAGACGATCTTGAAATAAAAAAAAATCTTCAATCTGTCGATGAATTTTCTGCATTGCACATTGATTAGGATCCTGATCTTGAAAGTCATCCTCACCCTGAAGTATTTTTAAATAAAATTTCTAATCACCCTATTATTCATCTGCCTAGCAATCACATTCCGAAGGGACTAGTCCCTTTAGAAACACTGTTCGATGGGAATGATGTGGCGGTAAAGGGTAGGGTTTCAAATGAAGATGTTGATACAACATAGTGCAACATCGGCACACAGGAGGAGTCTAAGTATGTCAAGTTGTCAAGTAGTTTGACCAAAGAGCAGAGGGCCGAATATATCAAGTTATTAAGAGAATTTTCTTATTTGTTTGCATGGACCTATGAAGACCTCAAGACATATGACACATCTGTCATTGAACACAAGATCCCACTGAAGGAAGAGGCTAAGCCATTTAGGCAGAAGCTAAGACAGATAAATCCCATGTTGTTGCCTGTCATGGAGAGAGCAGTGAAGAAGTTTTTAGATGCCCAAATCATTGTCCCCTTGAGATATTCTGAGTGGGTGGCCAATTTGTTCTTGGTGAGGAAGAAAAGTGGAGAAATCAGGGTTTGTGTTGATTTCAGGAACCTAAACAGAAGCTTAAAGAAAGACAACTATCCCTTGCCCAACACGGAACACATATTGTAGAGGGTAACTGGTGCATCTACGATATCCATGATTGATGGTTTTTCTGGCTATAATCAGATATCAGTCATGCCTGAGGATAGATAAAAAACAACCTTCACCACTCCTTGGGGCACATTCATGTATGCCAAAATGCCTTTTGGATTAATGAATGTAGGAGCAACATTTCAGCGAGCCATGGACATAGCCTTCATCGGGGAGAAAGATCAGTTTGTGGTGATCTATCTGGATGACATCACAGTCTTCTCCAGGTCTGATAAACAACACTGTTGTCACTTGAGGAAAGTTTTCTTGAAATGTCGGAGGTTTGGCCTTTCCTTAAATCCCAAGAAATCTTTGTTTGCTATGAAGGAGGGGAAGCTGTTAGGCCATATAGTATCAGTAGAGGGAGTGAGAATTGATCCTAGCAGGTTAGAGGCAATCTAGACCCCGTCACTTCCCATGTCTAGAAAGGAAGTCCAAGCTTTTTTAGGGAAGATTAACTTTATGAGGAGGTTCATCTGAAATTTTGTTGAGTTGGTGAAGCACATCATAGCCATGCTCAGAAAGGGAAATGAAGTAAAATGGATTGCTGAACCCAGGGAATCTTTTGTCCAGATAAAGAAGGCATTGACTGAGGCACATGTGCTGATCCGTCCTGATTATTCCAAGGATTTCCTAGTTTTTCCTTTTGCTTCTTTTGATACAGTAGTAGCGGTCTTATTGCAGAAAAATGAGGAAGGGTGAGAGCAACCCATTTCCTTCTTCAGTAAGGCATTAAGAGATGCAGAAATCAAGTATGAGGTCATGGAGAAATAGGCCTATGATTTGGTGAAAGCTCTCAAAGGTTTCAGAGTCTATGTCTTGCACTCAAGAGTGACTGCATACGTTCCTTCAGCCTCTATGAAAGACATCCTTATACAACATGACATAGATGGGAGAAGAGGTAAATGGATTGCCAAGATCCTTGAGTTTGACCTGGAGATAAAGCCCACCAAGTTGGTTAAAGGGCAGGGTTTAGCCAAGCTGCTAGTTGAATCTAATTGCAAGGCCTTGGGGGTTAGCTTCATCAATGCTTGCTCAGAAAATCAGCCCTGAGTCGTCCAGCAAAGTCTCTCAAGGTGGCTTATCGCTAGCAGAATGCACATGGTACAGAGACATTTTGTACTTTCTGCAAGAGTTGAAGCCTTCTGATGGAATGGGAAAAAGCAAGGCAAGAGATTTAGAGCTCAAGGTGGTCAAATATTGCCTTATTGACCAAGTCTTGTACTGGAGAGACCCTCTAGGGGTGTTTCTGAGGTGTCTAAACCCACAGGAGGCCCAAAAAGTTATGTTTGATCTCCATAATGGCCTTTGTGGAGGGCATCATTTCTGGAATACCACAGCTCACAAAATTCTGAGGGCTGGGTACTACTGGCCCACCTTATTCACTTATGTCTGCAGAGAAGTCAGAGCTTGCATCAAATGCCAAAGGTTCTCAGGAAAGCATCAACTCAAATCTCTGCCATTAAAGCCTATAGTAGCTTCAACACCCTTTCAACAGTGGCGGTTGGACTTCATTGGAGAAATTCATCCCCCTTCAAGTGGCCAGCATAGATTGATCATGACTGCAACAGACTATTTCACCAAGTGGATAGAGGTTTCCCCCACCAGGAGTGCTTCACACAAGGTAATTATCAGCTTCCTGGAGGATATCATAGCCAGATTTAGCTGTCCCAGCAGAATTGTCACTRATAATGCTGTTTCTTTCAAGTCTGAGCCTCTGGTTAAGTTTTGTGAGCAGTTCGAGATCTCACTAATTCACTCCACTCCCTATTATCCTCAAGGAAATGGRCTGGCATAATCTTCCAATAAAAGTCTAATCAAACTCATTAAAAGATTATTGGAAGACAATAAGAGGGCTTGGGATTCAAAGCTCAAATTTGCTCTATGGACCGATCGAGTGACAACAAAGAAGTTCCTGGGCACCTCATCTTTTCAACTTGTTTATGGGACGAAGGTCGTGTTTCCCACTCAGCTCACTTTACCTATAGCGAAATTCTTCCAAGATCATGAAGGAGATCCAGACCATATGGTCAGAAGAATTAATCAAGTGGTGGAAGTGCAACAGATCAGGGAGCAAGTAATGGACATAGCTCATAGTCATCAACAGAAGATCAAGCAGGCCTTTGACAGGAAGGTCAGGAAGGAGAAATTCGAGCTGGGAGATTTGGTGCTTAAGTGGGATGCACCCAGGCGGGATAGGGGAAAACATAGCAAGTTTGATGCACTCTAGATCAGGCCCTTCAAAATCTATGAAGTATTCTTAAATAACACGTACAGTGCAGGATTTGAAGGGTGAAGAAGTTTTTAACAACCCAATAAATGGGCATTTCCTGAAGAAATGTTTTGTTTGAGCCTTAAACGACTCCTCTGTTTTTGTAAATATTGTTTTTCTGTTTATTTTCAGCTTAATAAATGACTCCATAGCCCAACAACAAGGCACTGAAACTGCAAGGAGTTCTTAGAGCATCGCAGGGACGACTCTATCCCCCATGGAGCCTAATGTTAGCACCAATTCTTGCAAGGGGGGTGTTTCTCTCCGATTTCAGGCCCTTGGTGTAAAACACGAAGAAATGGGTTTTAAAAACCCATCAAATGCATTTTATTCAAAGGCCGCATTCATCAGCGTCAAGCGCAACACATAGAAGAAGTCCATTCTAGGCTTAAAATCAAGCGAGCGGGCATTTTTGTTTTCAACAGCAAGGATCCATCAATGGAGCAGATCAACGATCATCGCGTAAGCCAGAGCCACGGAGTTGCATGAGTTTTAGCACATGGGCTCATCCCTTAGGGCGAAAGTCACGAAATGATCGTGGTCGTCCGATCCAGTCAGGACACGTGGTGCCTGATTAAGTCCGGTTGCCATCTCGGCTATCACGACTTTGAAATACAAGGGTCGACTCCCTTCCATCCACGATACGCGAGATGCAAAGGGGCCTTTGGGTGCGGGCCCACGGTCATGCCACAGGGTCGTATGGAAAGGCGGTTGGAGGAAGAGGAGCGAGAAATCCCGGTAAGAAAATCCCCAAAAGGATTGGGACCATTAGTCTTGGAGGACACTTGGCGCCTGATTAAGTCTGGTCGTCATCTCGGCTATCACGACTTTGAAATACAAGGGTCGACTCCCTTCCATCCACGATACGGAAGATGGGAAGGCGCCTTTGGGTGCGGGCCCATGTTCATAGCACATGGTCGTATGGAAAGGGGACAAAGCAGATGAGGGGCGCAGAGCCAATGTGTTCAAGGGAAAATGGATCGTGTCCGTTGATTTTGAAGCCAGATCCAACCGCTAATATGGAGGGTCGTTTTGCAATTTTAGTCACTAAGGATCCTGGACGCTGGAATGGTGGAATCTCTCGAAAGGAGAAGTGTTGAAGCGCCTCTGGAGCGAGGCGCCAGGTCATGGCCATGGGTTACATTGAGGGCGGAGCCGAAATAAAAAGGAGGCTAGCCTCTGAGCCCTGGGAAGAAAGCGTGGTTGTTCTTTGTGCTCGAAGTCTCGGCCACCCGCCGTGGAGGAGTGCAATTAATGAAATTGAGGAGGTAGCTGAAACCTCAGCTCAAGCCATAAATGTAAGGCATGGAGGTTTCGACATGCACTCTCCCCAAGATCGTCGGTTTTCCTAAAAGAGCCATGCCGATTTGATGTCCTCGTCTGACCAGAGGAGCCCACACACGCTAAATAGGATTTTAATGTCTTAGCTACGCTCCTGCTGCCAACGGGGAAAATTGCTCTGAGTATATATACTCAATTTTTGTATTTTTGTAAGGATGGATGGTAGAGCAGAGCTCCCGACTGTAATGTTTTAATGAAGCCCTGGTTTTCTTGGCTTTGTATCTGCATATGAAATTTTCTTGTTTAATGCAAGGCAGCTCTCTTTTTCATCTGGTTTCGATCTCATACTAAAAGGGTTCATGATTGACTGATTCACATGAACCGTCGTGACTGTGATATGATAAAGGATTTATTATAGCGCTGTTATGTTCTTTTAGTGTTTCTGCTCTTGAATATAAGAGGTTCATGTGTTCAAGTTTTTCTTCTACAGGTTGTTAGAAGCTCGATGCCTACATTAGGCCTTCGCATTTCCTCACAGAATTCTTCCTCCTAGTCACCCTTATTACAACTTGTTATCGCACAATTTGTAGCTAGGTCAAGTGGCTATGAAGTAGAAGGCCATACTGGTGTAACAAGAACCTATCCCACCCAATGTCACCACGATGGGGAGGTTCTTTCTCTTTAGGGAGGTTAGGCCCAGGGGAGAGGTCCTCGGTAACCTGGAGTTTTGAAGAGGCAAAGGTTTAATAGTCAAAGTAAAGTCCCCCCTTCACAGGTCACCACCAAAACAGATAGTCCGGCTAAACAACCAATAATGAAGTGTAGGCCCAAAGAAGAACACCTGCCCGGAACAAAGCAAACCAATATATATATGCAAGCTATGATTGAATGGTTAGTAGTTCAATAGACTATCTGATATCAATGTATAAGCAATTGCGACAATAAATATTGATGAAGTCAATGTTTGTTAATATAGCAATGAAATAATGTTACTTCACCCATAAATATCAATAAATGCTTAAAACACCATCCAATTGCTTAATGTATAAAAAATGTTGTGTCAAGATGAAATAACCAAGTGTGACGTCAGCTTTTTCAGGGTTAATAGTTAGTTAGGGTTTCAATTTATAAGAGTTTGAGAGTTGTTTTAATCACTTTCATTTCAACGTTGGAGGCTAAAGATCAGTGCCTAGGGTTATGGAGTCAAAAGGTGAAGGACACACAAGTTGAAGGGGATGATATTCAAAGGACAAGAGGGAAAGGTTTAAAGGTGCTGCAATAGCAGGGCCTTAAAGACAGAACCCTAGGGGAGAGAGGCTCACTCTGGTGTTGCTTAAGCAAGGCCTCGTGCTCTCTCCTCCTTCCCGACAAATAGCTAGCTCAAAGACACGTAAGATCAAGACAAGAGAGTTTAAAGAGGGAGAGTGTTGCAAAGGCAAGGCTCTTTCATTAAACCCTAAAAGAAAAATGGCCCTAGGTGTAGATAACCTAGGCCTGGGACGTCCTCTTCCTCTTGAAGTTTTAAAGGTACGACTATCTTAAGGAAAGAAGAAAGAAAGAGTGTAGCAATGGCTAGGTTCTCTTCTTCTTCTTCAATGGCTAAAAGGTTTTTCTATCAGGGGACATGAGACAATGACCTACTTGTGTGTTTGTCCCCTAGGATTTTGATTCAACAATATTTATAAATAAATGCAAGAAATTAAACTACAACCATTCAATCAAGAAGTTTTGCAAAAAAATACTTACAAATCACYAAGAAAATAGCATGCAAACCCTAGTTGTAAACCTTCCTTCAAGAAAAAYACCATAAATTGCCAAAAATCTCCTCTCCAAACAAGTGCGCCTTCCTCAAAATAGCCAATAACCCTAAGAGGACGCAAAAATCAGACCTCACTAGGAGAGTCTGTGATGAGTTCTGTCAAAATGAGGATAAAACTCCTCAATATATACTGTATCAATGACCTTTAATTAATTTTAGGTCATAAAAAATAGCCGACAAGGCTTTAAACCAAAATCATACTGCTTTTACATTAAAATGTCAAATTAAAACCCTAATTGAGCTGTAATAAAGGTAAAAGCCCCTTCAAGGGAGGCGCTAGCCCCTTTTAGGGCAGATGCGGCATCCAGGAGCAAAATGTTGACTCCCCAGGGGCCTCTCCAACATGCCACACGTGCCATTGCTGCCCAGTCTGCCTCCAAGAATGACCATGAAGCTGGATGATGTCATGGCAAGGATGGGGATGCTCTGAGCCTTCGAAGGCCAACGTTCCACTGAAAAGGGTTCATTCCCCCTAGGTCGGGCTCTGCCAAAGTGCCTCTGGTGAAACGTCCTCTTCTTCTCCAGTGCAAAACCTCAGTCAAACACTGTCCTGTCTCTGCCCCTCTAACGGGGTCTCAAGAACCATCTGATGGGCTCTTCAGCGCCATGGAGGTCTGAACTAATCATCTCCCCATGTGTACCGGTCCAAATGGTACCTGTTCGTCGAGCATGGTCCTGCACATCAAAAACTACACCCTCCATGGGCTTATTAGTCACAGGGATCATAGCAATGTTAATCACATTTCATCATTAATATTATCAAACATATGCATAAAAACCTTGATATATCATTCAATAGCTCAAAGACATTACAAAAACCTACAATACTAGGTTGAGAAAAAGGACAAGACACCCTATTGGGCTAGTATCCATAAGGAAATGAAAGTTTCCAAGGGGTTTCATCCAAGCCATGTAAATGAGGTGATGTGGCTAAGGGATGTCTAGACATACGGGTAGAGTGAGAGCTAGGGATGCATGATATTACCTGTGGGTGCCTTTGTAGAAGGCGAGCTGTACCCGTCATGGATGCAATTTTTTCCAAGCCCTTTCTTGCCTTTATTCTTTTCTTTATTTGATTATTCTTCTTCTTTTTCTTTTTATTGAAGGGCTAACCAGAGGACACTGCCTTGGCGTGGTGACCAAAGCTGACAGTGTTACCCACAAGGAATTTCACAGAGATGATAAGGCTGGCTCGTGATGAGACCCCCTTTCCCTTGGCCATGCAACCAAAGGTCACTGCCCTGGCATGGTAACCAGATGGTGGCAATGTCATGCTGTTGGGTACCCATGAACATAATAGGTTGGATCGTGATGAGACCCCTTATCCTCTTGACCAGGTCTTGTTTGTTATTTTTTCGGGTCCCTCTTGTTTCTTGCTGAGAGGCCTTTTATTGCCTTCTTGGGGGTCCCTAGGCAAAACATCTCGAGGTTTTATTTCTAGGCTTTTATCTTTTACCAGCTGCTTTTACCTTCCGTGCCTTTATCCCCTTCTTCCCATGAGACAAGGTGCAACCCCACAAACAGATCATCCTAATGCCCGGACAAGGGGAATGGGACAGATGAGTGGGAGATAAGATGGAAAAGTGGTGGTATGATGGGAGCGGACAATGGCTCTTCAGAAATACCTCCAGTGGCAAACCAAAACCCATGGGTACAGGCTTGCTAGGACACCTTGTCAATCCCCCCAATCATGGTCAAGTGGGTTAATGTAAGATCCAAGCAGTCGTCAGAGATAAAAGGTGTCAGATGCATATATCCAAAGGTTATAATGATCAAAAGTGACACATAC
The DNA here is from genome assembly GCA_000966675.3 of Picea glauca. Classification (NCBI taxonomy): domain Eukaryota; kingdom Viridiplantae; phylum Streptophyta; class Pinopsida; order Pinales; family Pinaceae; genus Picea; species Picea glauca. Next base: position 218,438 of record JZKD02S0748650.1, on the reverse strand, counting down.
CATGATACCTAGACCAATTACCTCATGGAGCAAGAGCCTTCTCCGATACAAGACCAAGCCGATGGTGATGGATGTTGCTGCTGCTGACAAGACGAATCTGACGAAAGAAGAAAAGGATGGGCCCTCCAGGGCCATGCTCAGGTCAATCGTGCTCTCGGTACTCCATGTCTAGGACCTGTGGGCCTCGAGACATGATCTCCTGGTTATCCCTAAAAATCAGGGATAACACAACTTACTCTCTGAAGTTAAACCAAGACCTCATCTGCTTGTGCTTGCATGGCCTAGTTTCTGAGTTAGAACGATATTGTTATGAGTTTATTTCCATTCATCATCCTTTATCAACAAATAGTGACATAAATTGACGGGCTTCAGGTTTACTCCTGCTGCAATCCAGGAGTGACTTCTGACGCGAACAACATCAGTGTGTTTGCAGGAAAAGTTTTAGATACCTTGTCCAAGCTGTAATCTTGGATTTAGTGCATTCAAAGGAACAAGAACACCATCCATAGTAGTTGAGGCTTCAGGTTCCAGGTTTGATTAAATTGTTAATTTTCAAATTTGTGTATACCAAGGGTGATAGTTACTACATTACAAATTGTGAAAGCAGTCTTTGAAAGATTCTATTATTACTAGGTGCAATGAATACTCGACTACATATGAATACTGTTGATATAGATACTTATTGTACTTGTTCGCAAGTTGAACTAACATCTCCTCTAGATAGATATTTCTTGTTTGTTCTTGTTGTTCCTGTTCCGGGCAGGTACCCTTGTGAAATATTCTTGACGAACAATCCTTGTGGAAGCTGTCATAGAAGAAGTTTATAAGGATGAAACAACTTCCAGATGGCCATCAATCAGAATAGATAGAAACAAACTTAAAGAGACTCAGAGGAGTCAGTCAAAAATCAAAAGGAAACCAGAACAAGCTTGTGACACTTTGTAGAAAGCAAAGAGAGATGCAATAAATGGAAGCATGGACTCTCTCAGATGTAGGGAGTTGATCACAAAATTCCAGAAGAAGAGTATGCATATTACTCATTCGGGCATGAAGTTGGGATTAGGAGGTAGCTAATCCCCAACGATATGATCCATTGAATAAGAATATGTAAAGACTATGAAGTATCTATCCATGTTCTTCATTGGAAGTAGTGGCCATGATAAGTAGCACATGTTTAGTTTGACTATAGAAGAAGTCTTCTTCGAAAAGAAGCCTTGAATATCCTTGGTTGTACATCTAAATTAATGTTCCTATGGTGAAAGTTTGGAGCCTTCAGGAGAGAAGGACATGTAATCTATAGAATATTCCATGGACTCCAACATTGAAGAGAAACATGAGGAAGAATATGAAGATTCCAAGAAAGTAAGAAAAGTCAGAACAACCAATTGAACCAGTTTGAACCCACTAGAAGTAGTCAAGCAGAAGGATTGGAAGGAAGTTGTGATGAAGAATAATGTACGTGATAAATTTTCAAAAAGACTGAAGCTTTGATAGATACAAGGCGAGACTCAAGGCTAGAGGGTTTTCCCAATAGGAGGGAGAAGACTACGATGACAGTTTGTTCTAGTAACTGATAATACCTATACTTGAGCCATTATATCTCCTGCAGTATCCATGGGTTGGAGTTTACATCAGATGAATGTAAGGAGCATTCTTCTCAGTAGAGTAATTGAAGAAGAAGCATATGTAGAGCAACCTCAAGGTTTTTGAGGTATACCAGAAAGAGACCCTTGTATGCAGATGGAAGAAGACCTTGTATGGATTCAAGCAAACTTGGTGCAGAGCCTCTCATGTACAACAAAAGCGTGGTTAAAACTTCTTATGACAGAGGAGGTATATTGAAATGGTTCTTCAAAATTTTGGGATGATGTGTTGCAAATCCATGGCAAACTCCCATGATGACAGATCTGAAAAAGTTGAGAGACTCTAATCTAGTAGACATATCTCTGTATAGACAATTGATTGGTTCGTTAATGTATTTGGAGAATACTCATTCGGATATTTGTTTTGTGGGACATTTATGTTATGATATACAACTACATGGATTTATCTATTCAGATTGGCCAGGGATTGTAGATGACAAAAGAAGTGCTACTTGGATATGTTTCAGTTTGAGCTTTGCCACAATGTCATGGGCCGGAAAGAAACAAAAATCTGTTGCACTCGACACTACAGAAGGAGAGTATATTGCAGCTCGTGATGCTTGTACGGAAGCAGTGTGGCTCTATAAGTTGGTTTCTAGACTGTCTGATCAGGTGTTGGATTCATCCGTGATATATTGTGATGATCAGAGATGTGTGAAGATTTTAGAGAACTCGATGTTACATGATAGGTCAAAGCACATTGAGATTAAGCATTATTTTCTCTGTGATAAAGTCCAAAGGGGAGAAGTGGTTCTCCAATATATCTCCATAGATGAGAAGAATAACAAATATTTTGGTAAAGCCTCTGTCCAAGATGAAAATTTTGTGTACTTAAGGGACAAGTTGGGGCTCATGGAGATGACTTCCTTATTGAAAAAGGAAGTGACTACCCCCAGGTTGGGAGGGAGCACTTATATGTTATTGATTTATGGACAGTCATTTTCCAGTTTGGAAAATGGTCTAGGTTAGGCAGTTCCTTTCCAGTCCAGAAAGTGGTTGGATATTTATGAAGGACAATCATTTTCTAGTTCGAAAAATGGTTCAGATCAGACAATCATTTTCATAATGAAAATGGTCCGATACATTGTTGTTGTACCATAGACAACGATTCCCCTTGTGGTTAGTGTCAGGGAATGGTATAGGACAATCATTCTTCTTGGCAATCACTCTGAGTAGTGGTCAAGTAGAATGGTTTGCCTTGTCGGGCAGTCATTCTTTCGAAGTTCACAATTCTGAGCAATTTCGAAGAATGGTCCGTTTTTTAGGTTGGTGCAAGAAATTCATTTCCATAGGAAATGGTCCAGACAATAATTCTCTATAGGTTGCACTATGATTGGTGCCAGAGGAATGGCCCGGTTAGGTGAATGGTACAGGTTCAGTAATCATGGACAGACATTCCCTAGGGCATACTCATTCTCTCCAGGTTGCAATGTGATTAGTGTCGGAAGAATGGCCCAGTTAGGTGAATGGTCCAAGCTCATAAATAAGGGACAATTGTTCTTCTATGATTGGGAAGAATAGTCCAGATAGCCCATGACTGATGTTTTACTTTCTTAGGGAATATGCTCTTCCAGATCTCACAGATGTGAGTGGAAGAATGGCTCAGATCACTTAGTTTGTATCATGATATTGTTTATGCAGGTTGATATCAAATGATATGATTGTTGTGGATACCGTGTGTCTCTGGATAGTAGATGTATGCTACTGTGGTGGATGTGATCCACTAGTAGTGACTATGTGTCACTGGTTAGTAGTCGTGTGCTACTAGTAGTGGTCGTGTACCACTAGATAATAGTTGTATACTACTATGGATAGACACAATTGTGTTCTATTGGATGACATTATAGCAACAATATCCTACTATCTGAGTGCCATGGAGACTACCACTAGTGTGGAGTTGATTGCCAGCTAGATGGATAGTCAGTGTGTTGGTGAACAAACATTCTCTAGGTGGAGAATGGTCCAGACATAACATATTGCTAGTGGACAAGCATTCTTTCTCTGGAGAATGGTCCAGGTTGACAATTTGTTGACGTATCATGGACATGTATTTTCCTAAGACACAGATTGTGGCTCAATTAGGAAAATGGTTCAGTACCGATATTTTCTAAGGCATATAGGTAGAGATGGATCTCTATGGTACATATGACCCGATTAGAAAATAGTTTGAGATGAACATTCCTATAGGAATGGTCTCTGTATCCCATGGCGTGACTTTCAACATATGTTGGGACAATCATTCTTCTAGGACGTATGTCCGGATTAGAAGAATGGTCCTTATATCACTCTATGGAGTGACTGAATTATTCAGCATCATACCCGATTACTCAGGTGGAGTATGGCTTTGAGAGATGATGTAGTTGATGCTATCAAATGATACTGATAGAGATGATGTTGCTCATGAGTTGATCTATGTGATCATGAGATAGCATGTGTGGCTATGATGATACTACCGATTGAATGGTTTGTTTGTGTTCAAGACCATTGCCTTTAATACCTCCCTAACTAGGAGGGAGTGTTGATATTATGGTAGATGCGAGAGGTATTAACCTCCACGTGTAAACTTTAACAAGACTGAATATCCCGGGAAGCAAGAGAAACCCTAAAACGTTGGATAGTAACCCTAAAAGACAAGTCGACTCAAGAGAAAATTTAATATTGAGTTATTAGCCTCCAGAAAGAGAAGTCAACCTAGTCAAGTGAGATAGAGAAGTATAAATAGAGGTAGCTAGAGATCATTTGACACTCACTCACTCAAAACTGCATAAGACTAATGGTGCACAAGTTTGGAGAGGGAGTGTAGCTACTGCAACTGGTATTTTGGCTTTTGGTTGGATTTTCTCTTGGTTATGGTTTGGAATTTTTGCTTGGTCTTTGGTTATTCTTGCTTAGTGCGCTAGCCTTGGAGAAAGGTGCACTACCTTGGTTGGTTATTGGTCTGCTTCCAGAATTATTTTGTCTATCAAGGTTATGGTGCTCGGGGGTGGCCTTTGTGCCTATGGTTGGGTGACAATATTGCTATATTGTCTATGCAAAAACAAGCACATCTCTTTATTTCTAACACATAACTCCTTACAAATAAAAAAATATGTATAAAATACAATGAAGATAACGTTGTACAAATGGTAGGGCATTGTTGTGATAATGGCTAGGTTCAAACCTCAAAGGGCATAGATCCTTGATCATGTTAGTTGGTTAGGTTTGACAACTCCACATTAATGTGGGGTAGTTGGGGTTCATAACTCCCGGGGATAAAATAAAATTGTAGTCTACAATGGAGATAACCTTGTACATTACAATTTCTCAACATGGGGGAAGAGAAATGGTAAAAGTAAACCCATAAAGACATGTTGCGTGCAAAATGTAACATGTACCCTATTAATGTGTTGTTGGGGAGCTATATATATACAAGAAGATGATGATAACTAAGCTATGGGAAAACCTTAAGCACCGATAAGCTTGCCATAAATGTAGGTGGAACCTTGATGCTTTGCAAGGTTCTAGGTGGAAAACTTGTTACGTCAAGGTTCAAGTGCTTGCAATTATGGAAAGTTTGTTTGGTGCTTAAAGTTTGTTGAAGCTCTATGCCATGTTCAAACAAAATCTCACACACTACAAAACTTAATTCCAAAGGGGAGGACTTAAGATCTGTGCCTAGTTGCAAGGGATTAAAAGATGATGATGTTAAAGATTAGGAATGAATAATTATATTGATAATCTTAAGCAATCAAAGCTGCAAAAGTGTTTTAAGCAGAGATAGGATGTCCATTATTGGTAACCCAAATGGTGGAATCGACACCTCAAAATCTCAGATATTGAGTTTTAGGTTGTTGTATATATCCAAATAGAAGTTAGTTACAATCAATATTAATGGAGGAATGCAGATTAAGGTCTATGACAACCTTCCATGACAGTGTCTGTTGCATTGTTAAAACTGAACTTCCCACTGGACAATGAATCAATATTGAAAGGTAAGAAGCATGAAGAAGGAATAATTATTTTTTTTTGTAAGTGAGTGTAAGAAGTTGTATTACTGCAAAAAAGATTATGATACAAAAAAGGGGGGGCTCCTGGTCTGCCTAGTAGTAAACTAGACCAGGGGTTCCCGAGTTGCACTTACTGATATATACGAGGGGTGGGACTGGTCTGCCACCAGGGGAAACCAGGGAAGTCACACCATAAGTAGTTTGAAAAGGAAAATCAACACAGACATAAAAAAACAGATGTTGCGTCAACCTACTAAGCCCGAGAGGGTAGTGGCCGAACTAACCATTCACTAGTCCATGACAATGATGTGTTTCTCCCCGCCATCCGCCTGGCTCTTGTTATCCTCCTTCTGGGGGATCGTGCGAGTCTTCCTGATGTGGGCTGGCGCACTGTGTCCATCGACTGGTGTGATATCCATGTGGTGGACATAGCGCAGATAGAGGTGAAATTGAGCAATTAACCGCTCCATCTTGGATTTCTGGTCCTTCTCGGCCTCAACTAATAGTTTGGTGATAGTTTCCAAACTACTGAGGCGACTCAGGATTTCTTCCAACATTTTCTTGAGTTCCTTGTTATCCTCTCGTCTAGCGTCTTCCATTTCCAAACCCACTTTGTCGATCATCATCTTAGTTAGCCACTCCATTTCCACTGTTTTATGGTAGAGGGTCTCCCTGGGTTGCATGGCCCCCAGATCAATTACCCAATCTACTTCCTGTGCCAGTGCATCCCATACTTTGCCTTTGCATTGTTCTTTTATTTCCTTTTCCCAATGGGTAATGGTCTCTTTTCCTTTCGGCGCTACCAGAGTTTAGAAGGTGCCCTCCGCATCTTTTGTCGCTTGCTCCATTCTTGACACCTGTCATGGACTATTCGGGACTTCCTTTCCAAGGGGGTTCCTCTTCCTGTGCGTTCACTTCATTTGCACCACCCCGCTTAGTCTGTCGCAGATCCTTTGCTGGTTATTCATCCTGTACCTCACTTGACATGGATTCTTCCTTTCCTTGTCCTTGTATCTGTGGTAGTCCCTGTTGTTGCACTCCTTCTGTTTGCGGCTATTTTTGTTGTCGTTCCTCGTATTGAGATTCTCCTGTTGCGAGCTTGTCCTTCCAATCATGGCTTGCCCGTAGTGGTAATCACTCCCGTCCTTTATTCCCGTTGCAACTCGCATGATCATGATGACTTGCCTTTTATCTGTGTAAGGGTCCCTGCCCCTGCTCGTTTGAGATCCTACTGTGCTGCTCTTCGTATATGTACTTTGGCATGGAGGATCGGTTCTGGACCATGTCACTCCCTCACTCCTTACGTCATTCGTTGCATGCAGTTTTCCATCTGTACTTTCCCTCGTGATTTCTCCGCTCCTCTTTCTGTCACAAGGGTCTTGCTATCGTACTCCCACCTGTTGTTTATGTTGATCCTGCATGGTGATTGGTGACCGAGTGTTCGACAATCATATCCTGCCTGGGTTCTGCATGCCCGCCGTTGGGCCTTGCGCTGCCCTTCTCGATGTGACCTTCCTTACTTAAACTGCCTTCATGATCTTTTGTCGCTAGGTGGATGCATTCTATTCTGAGTTGACCATTCGGGATGCTAATCCAGGTAGTTTCTAGTTCCAGACCTTCCTTATCTACCCCCTCGTTGGCTAGTTTATCTGCCAAGCCATTCGCTGACCTGCGGATCCAGCGCAACTCCACTGTGTTCAGATTTTTCAGATGCTCCTGGATTTTCTATAGGGAGAGGGCCAGGCGCCAGTGTCTCTGAACCTTACCCACTCTAGTGCCATTTTGGAGTCTCTTCGTCGTGTTGATGACCAGGGTGGAATCACCTTCCACGATAGTGTTTGTCATCCTTTCGCGCCTTAAGATTTTAAGGCCAAGCTCCATGGATCCAAACTTCGTTGCGTTGTTGGTTGAGTTTCCCAAACTCCCAGCGTACAACCGGATGATGTTACCACCATTGTCTCTTATCACCCCTCCCATCCCTGCCACTCCTGGGTTTCCTTTTGCCGCCCCGTAAAAATTTAATTTGAGGGACCCCAATGTGGGGGGGGGGGTCTGGTTGCAGTCTCCTATTTGGAGTTGTGGCTCTTGCGCAACCATTGTGTTGTTTCACCCATATTTTAGTTGAAAAAATTCCAGGATGCGGGTGTCCTGGTCAGTGAGTTGCGTTTTTTCCTTCTTGCAGTTGCGGCTCTGCATTGTTTCTCGTATTTGTGATATTATTACATCCTTGAGCTTTCCTTTCAGTAGGCTTTCATTCCTGAAGATGTGTCGGTTCCTTTCTTTCCATATTGCCCAGATGATCATCCCCGACGTTAGTTTCCAGCAGAGGTTCACGATTTCATTTTCACTGTATCTCTCATTCCAATTGTTGATGGTTGCACTGATGTTTCCCCAGATCCTATTAGATTGGCGATAGATGTCGGCCACCCAATCCCATATCTCTGCTATGGAACTGCACTCATCGAGGACGTGATTGGTTGTTTACTCAGCTTGACAGAGGTGGCATGGAGTTGGACCTATATAACGCCTTTTCCTGAGGTTTTCCCAGGTTAGAATTCTGTTGTGGAGTACTAACCATTCGAACAGTTTGATTTTTGGCCATTGGGGGTTGCTCCAAGTCTTTCCCCACTGTTGCGTCGTGTCCTTTTGATCCTGGTACGCGATTCAATGCCGTGCTTCTTTTAAGTTGAATTCCCCACCATTTTCCCTACCCCACCTTAATTGGTCCTCGTTCTCTGAGATTGCAATTTTCCTTTTTCCCAGTTTCGATTCCACCTCTTTCGTTAGGGTTGCGATACAGTCTTTATTTTGTGGGTTGAGTTTATCCCAGGTCCTCCATCTGTCACTATCAATTCTTTGTTTCCAGTATTGATGGATTTTTGTTTTACCTTGTGCTGTCAATTCCTGTTGTAGCTCCTCCCTGTCTGAATTTTCCATTATGGGTTCCTATTGCCACACGTCCTCCCAGAATCTAGTTGTTTGACCATTCCTGACTTCCTAGAAAATATGTTTATGGATCCAGTTCTTGTTGCGCCAAGCTAGATTCCAGATGGTTGATCCCTCCCTTGTGCCCCTAAATCAGATTTGATCTTGATCATTGATGTTCTGGGTATACCTGGCCTTCCATAGGTTTGTCCATGGTACTGATATGTCCTTGACCCATATCCACCAGAGTTTTGCCTCGTAGGGTTCATTGGTTACCTGTGGGTCTTGTAACCCTAGGCCTCCTTTTCCTTTTTGTCTGCATACCTTCTCCCAAGCTACTAGGGCCCATTTATTTTTATTTTCCGCACCTCGCCATAGGAAATCTCTTTGAATGGCTCTTATCTTTTGTACTATAACTTTGGGCGCTGGAAACACTGACATCATATACGCCGAAATTGCTTGTAGAACCGCTTTGGTGAGGATAAGTCTCCCTGCTAGGTTGAGGGATCTGTAAGTCCAATTTTTTACCCTCTCCTGCAGTTTGTTGATCACTCCTTCCCACGTTGCCATTTTGCATGCTTTGTCAGTCAGACGGATTCCCAAGTATTTCGTTGGGAGCGTTTTGCGTTCAAACCCTAGAATGTTGGCCAGGTTTCTTTGGATTGCATGATTAGTGTTAAATAAGTAGATCATGGATTTGGAGTGGTTGATCTCCGCCCCAGAGGCTTCCCTAAAGTATTCTAGGATTCTTTTATAGGTTTTTGCTTCCTTGACTATGGGTGTGCCATGGAGTAGGGTGTCATCAACGAACTGTTGGTGTGTGGAGGTTGGACAATTTTCGAAAGGTTTGATGCCTTTTAGTTCTCTTGCTGTAGTTGAACTTTTTATGCTTCTGTTGAGCCCTTCCATCATCAGAATGAATAGGAAGGGGGATAACGAGTCTCCTTGTTTAATGCTTGTCGAAGGCCAGAAGGGTTTTGTTGGGGCTCCATTGATTAGCAAAGAGTAGCTTGTCGTTGAGACTAGATTGACAATCTAGTTGATCCAGTGTTGTTCAAACCCAAAGACTTCCAGTGTCTTGGCCATATAGTGCCAACTAATTTTGATGTAAGCCTCCGCCAGGTCAAGTTGGATTATCATCCCCCCTCTCCTTTGGATTTTCAGTGTGTGTATAATCTCACGGACATGGATGATGTTTTCTAGTATTTGTCTTCCTTCTACAAAATCGATCTGTTCCTGTGAAATCAATGTGGGTAGGAGAGGTTTCAAGCGATTGGCTATGACTTTGGAGATTTTCTTGTACACTGCATTGCATAAAGCTATAGCCCTATAACGATCTGGGGTCCTTGCTTCATTTTATTTTGGGATCAACGTGATCATTGTGGCATTTAATGCTTTCAAGATGGAGGCCGAACGTCTGGAGTCTTCCACCACCCCATAAACATCTTGTTTAACCATTTCCTAGCAGGCTTTGAAAAATTCCATTATGAAGCCATCTGGACCTGGGGCCTTTCCATTGGGCATCTCTTGGACCACTTGGTCGATTTTCTCCTTTGTTATAGGTTTGTTTAGATTGATATTTTGTTCCTCGGTGACCACCCTGGCGATGTGCTGAGTTATCCTTTGTATGGCCTCTGTTCTATCTTGATTGGGTTCCTGGGCTATCCCCTTGAAGTGATTGACCAATGTATTTTCAATTTCCTTGTGGGATTCTCTTTCGATCCCATCCCGATCCCTTAATTTTCAGGATTTTGTTGTGGATTCTTCTTACAATGGTTGTTTTATGAAATAAATTGGTATTCCACTCCCCTTCCTTTAGCCACCTGATTTTGGACTTTTGTCGCCATAGAGTTTCTTCCTGCCGGCATCTTACTTCCCATTCCTGGATCATTTGGATCTCTTCTCTTTTCCGATCCTTTGTGTAACCCTCATCTATGTAGAGTTCCTGGAGTATCCTCATTCTTTCCTCGATATTTTTCTTTTCTTGGTTTATGTTTCCAAAGATTTCCTTGTTCCACTCCTTGAGTTTGTGTTTGATGTACTTGAGTCTCTTATAAAGTTTGAACATCCTTGTCGCTTGATCCGATAATTCCTCCTGCCACCATTGGTTGATGTTCTCCTTGAAGGTGGGATGTTCGATCCAAAATTTTTCAAATCTAAAAGGTTTGTTCTTCGGAGTGGTTTGGAAGTTTGCTTCCAATTGAACTAGCCAATGGTATGAACCCCCCCATGGAAGGATGTTGCAATCTAAAGTTAGTCCCTGCAGAATAATGGACTCCGACACCAAGAATCTATCTAGCCTTATAGCTACTTGGTAGTGGTTAATTCGTTTTTTATTCCAGGTGAACTGGCCAATGTTGGTTCTGATGTCCACCATCTCCATTGTTTCATTGAAAGCTGAAAATTCCTCCGCATCTCTATCCAATATCCTCATGCCCCCTTTTTTCTCCACAAGTGTCGTGATGATGTTGAAGTCCCCTGCCAATATCTAGTGGAGGTTGCGGGATCGGGCCTTTGGATCATCTTGGTCTAGGAGCATTCTCCTTTTTTCCTCCAGCCTCTGGGGGCCATACACATTTGTGCATAGAATCACCTCAGTGTTACCTATATTTTGCATGTTAATCGAAAGTGTGTGTCTCATTGCTTCGGCTGCTAGTAGGTTCAACGATTATGGGTTCCATAAGGTGAGTATACCACCTGCCATATGTTGGCCTTTAACAACCAACATCTTGTACTTACTCCATTGTTTTTTACTGATTGTTTCCATTCTGTCTATAGTGCATTTTGTCTCTTGAATGAAACAGAGGTCAGGTTGCTCCTTCCTTAGTCTATTTTAAAGGATTCTTTGCTTTCATGGGCTGTTTAGGCCTCTTATATTCCATGTTATAATCTTCATTTAAACATGTCGCGGGGAGTTGGGAAAGAGCTTTTTGATCTTACTTGAATTGATCAGCAGGGCTCCTAGTACTTGTAGGGCTACACTGTTTGATTTCCTGCCTTTCTTCTGCCTCGTCTGCTTGGGTGATTGTTGTGATTGTCCCTCGCTTGCTTTGACTCCCAGGTGTCCTATCTCGCCGTGCGTGCTCTTGGTCCCTCTGGATTTTTCTTCCTCTCTTAGAAGGAAAATGTATTGGATATGATCTAGTTGCTCCGCTGGCACATTGTCTACTCCCTGATTTTTCCATTGCTCCAATATGTTCGGGAGATCTATTCCTTCCCTTTCCACAATGTCTCTAAGATCCGGATCTTCTGTGCCTACCTCGCTTGGTGTCATCTCCGAGTCTCCATCTGCCTCCTGCATTAGGGTGTTGGCGTCTTCGTTTCCTCTTTCCATAGGACTTGCGCTACCTCCCTGTTCCCTCTTATTGCTTGGAATATATGTGTTCTCATGAGTTGCTTGTTCCCTAATTTCTCTAGATTTTGTCTTTTCCTTTCCTCCTTCTTCCCCTTGGTTAGCCTTGTCCGGTCCTTCTGGTCTAGTCCTGGCTTCCGGGTTGCTTCATGTTGGGGCTTTGCTTGGTTTCTTGTTTGCTCTGTTTATGTGATTCGATTTTACAAACCCGTCCTCATCCTGTTGTGTTTTGGTGTTTTCTGTTTCTTGTTTTTTATTGAGCGGACATTCTCTGATTAGGTGTCCATGTTCATGGCATCTTATGCATCTAAATGGGATATGCTCGTAGTCGATGTTTTGTATCCATTCCTCATCCCTGAATTCCAGGCTTATGGCTTCTGTGAGCACCCCCAACATATCCATCTCTATGCAAATCCTTGCATATGATGTATATCTCCCTTTTAGGGTTGCTTCCGATGTCTTAACATATTTTCCCAGCTTGTTTCCGATTGCTTCGAAGGTGGATGATAACCAGTAGTCTAGCGGTAGGGAGTAAAACCTCAGCTAGACTGGGACATTTTTAAAGGTTTCTTTCTCTGGGGATAATTTTTCCTTCCACGACCACATATACAACCCTGCTGAGGCGTGGAAGTATGTCCCCCCCTCAAAGACTTTATCTTTGTTCTTCAGGTTCATGAAGACTGATGTGAAGAATCCTTTTGAGCCCAGGTGGAGTTCCACTTTTCCACTTAGCTTCCATTGATATTTTATCCAGTTGTGCAATGTTCTTTCTATGGGCCACAACCCCATGAATTTGCAAATTAGTGCATGCGTATTCATCTGGTCCCGATAGGGTTGCGTTTGTGGGTCTTCTAGTATAACCATGGGTATCATTGTTGTTTTAGGTTTACATGGGTTGCACCCATTTGCCCCACTGGGGTTTGTTGGTTCCTGTGCATCCTTCTGGGCTTCTCTAGCTTCCTCCCCCACGCGATCCCTTTTTTCCTTGTTGCTCTCCTGGTTCTTTTTCGATCCTGATCCCAAGGTGTTTGTCAACGATTCTTTGAAACCAATGCCTTGTGGGCCTTTCCCCCTGTCCGCCACTACCTTCTTGTATGAGGGGGTTCCACTCCCGGCCCCTTTGGTAACCATTTTGTATGATGTTGAGACAACGAATGTCAAACCCTAGCTTGCGGTTTCTTCAGAGCTTTAGATTGATCATCATAATCAACTTGAACTATATTTTTACTATCATCGATATTCTGCCATGAACAAGGGATAATTGTTTAAATTCATAAAGCAAATTAAAAGCACAATCAATGTATAGATATGGATTGAAGTAAAGATACCTTTGTGAGCATGAATGGCATGTAGGTTTAACTGAGATTCAAATGAGTTGGGAAATGGATTATGTTTATCCTTCCCAACAACCATCTCATCCATAGACTCTCCTTTCTCCCTCTGGGCTTCTTGACCCTCTGTGTCCCTCATCATGTGTTCAAAAATCCCTTCACTTTCCACCCACACCTTCAAAAATCTCCATCCAAGCATAGATATAAAAGAATCCTAGAAAGAAAAACAAAAAATGTGGTACATTCAATCCTAAGGCATCATCCAAAAAGAAACCAATTGATCGATACTTGTGTATCTAAGCATTAACCTACCTATAATGCTCAATTTGTACACATAATGTATTTATTTATTTTTTATAGAAACTACCAATTTTTTGGCTGAAGTAAGTGAAGTCTGAAACAAATCCCATACATGTATGCTTCAATTCCCTTAGAATCCAACTTTGATTAACTCCGGTGAACTCCCTTCTGTCTACAAGTAAATTATAGCTCAACTAAAGTAAAAATGCCACGGGCACCACGAAGGCCAAGGGTGAGGGCAAACCCAAACATCATTTGGATGACAACAAAAGAGAGTGGGACTTGAACTTGCAAATTTCTCACATTGTTAAGCGGCCTCACATATACAAATGTCTTCCCAAGCATAATGAAAAGGGCAGTGTTATGAAAAAGTGGTTCCATTCGAAGGAACTCCCTTCTACTCGTATTCAACCCAACTGACAATGAATAGATTTTATATGGATGGACGAGAGCATCCCAATGGTTGTTGAATGGATCAAACGGACAAGATAGTTTTTGTAGGTCAAATCAATACATAGGTTCCACAAGGGGAAACATCTTACGACGTAATTAGAAAAATGTTTTTTTTTTTAATGTTTGGCGGAATCAACAACTAGTTGGGCACGTGCTCGCGTTACACGTGGCCGTGTTATCCAACTGCTACCACTATAACCTCCAGGTGTGCCCACGATGCCCCTTACGCAACACACATTGTAAGTCGGGGGGAGTTGAACTCGAAACCTCATGGAACTTCATTTTCACGGCACTTGCCAATTGAGCTGCCCCCCAGGGACCATTAGAAAAATGTTTTTAAGAAATAATTATTATTTAGATTTTTTTATTTTGCCTAATCTTATATAAATATAATTAAAATATGAAATTTACTATATATAAATGTGAATATTAATTCATTACCATTATTGATGCATAGTTATTTAATTATATTTCACATTTATAAAAGTAAAATTTTAATTATGGACTACTTCATTATAATTTATAATATCATCAATAACAATGATAGCGGAATGATCTATAACTTTTCTTTTATAATATCTCCATGTAGTCTTGGAACATCTAAGTGGCTTGGGTTAAATTTCTTGCAATCACCTAAGAATTACATGTCGCTATTGATGATCTCTCCAAAAGAGTTGTGTATACTACAACCTACTTTACAGATCTTATGGAGATTGGTCATTCAATTCTTGAGTTAAAATAGTTTAGTTTTTAAAATTTAATATTTAAGAATAATTTTAAGTTACAATATTTATCTCTTTTCATTACAATATTCACAAATAAATACTATATACTAGTACTTTTCTTTCATAATCTCTTTAAATGTAATTTTCTTTTTCATTTTATTAATTCTCTTAAATCCTTTTTACATCCAAATTCATAACTTTAATTTTTTAAATTTAATATTTAAGAATGATTATAAGTTACAATATTTATCTCTTTTCATTACAATATCCATAAACAACTATATATATTAGTACTTCTTTTTCATAATCTCTTTAAATGTAGTTTTCTTTTTCATTTTATTAATTCTCTTAAATCCTTTTTATATCCAAATTCACAACTTTAGTGGTAGTAGTTGGATTATGATTTAAAAATTGCGTCTAAAATAGAGTAGTTCACATACATCGTTATCCTATTCATAGATTTAAGAAGGATAGTTATATATATATATATATATATATATATATATATATATAT
>JZKD02S0748650.1:180058-203184 GCA_000966675.3 Picea glauca | reverse complement strand
AAACAATTATATAATTGTACACAAAATGTCAATATGAAAAATTAATATTATATTCAACGACATATAAATAATATAATTTGATATTTCATTTTAAAAACATTTACAAAGTGTCAAATATATATAATTTGTGTTGATTCTAAAAATATATGATTGTTACATAATTTAAACCACGTTTCAAATTCTTTATTATTCATGATTAAATAAATTTTTTAAAATATAATTTCTTAATTTATAAATGAGAATGAAATTTTTAATATTTTACTAACTCCAACAATATTCGATTCACAAAGAATTTCAATTAATAATTGACCCATGAATAGGAGTGTACAAATAAAATATAAACTCAATTAAAAATAATAATATTATTTTTTTCAACTTTTTAAATTATATTTTATTTACAATTATTTGCATTTAAATATATCAAAAATATTATTTGCATTTAAATATATCAAAAATATTTTAAAAAAGTGAAATAAAATTAAAATAAATAAATAAAAATACTATGAAAATGACATATCGTGTTTTAACATACATAAATAAATAAATATAAATGATTTTAAATTATACAAATCTATATTCTATTGTTTATAAATAAATCATTGCATTGTTATTTGAGTTTAGTTCAGGTGATTAGGAGGAATGATTGTTTTTTTTCCTGTAAAAAAAATATTTTATATTCAAGAGAGATGAATATACATGTTCGTGTCCCCAAAAAAGACTTGTTTTGCTTCTGTAGCAAACAACCCCAAAACTGTAGACTAGTATCAACCTTAACAAAACTATACTGTCATGTTATCTATACATCCAATGTTTTCTTATCTATACATCAGAACAAAAATAAACTTAGAACCAAAATTCCATAGCTTCGACTTCCTCCCCATGAAAGAACTCATAAAGGCCCATTGCCCCCATAAGAAGAGAAAGGGCCTCCTTAGATAATTCATTGGCTCTGGCATTTAGTTCTCTAAGGATATGATTGGAAGAGAGCCATTCGAAGGATTGGAAAGACAACTTGATATCTATGAGTAAAGGTTCAAGCCTTAGATATGTCATTGATGATTTTTGCCTTGCCCATTCAATTACCAGGTTTGAGTCTCCCAGAATCTGCAACTTCTTCACTCCTTTCTTTATAGTTGCCTCCAAGAAACTCTAGAGGGCGATGAACTTTGCTCTATTATTGGTACCTCTCCCTGGAGCATACTTGACATGGAGAAAATGGGACTAATTCAAAAACAAGACAACCCCAACCCCACAGACAAGAAGGTGGCCTTGACACGCCCCGTCAAAGAACCCCTAGGGTATCTCATAATCGAGATCTGGCATAATTGATTGCCTTGGATTTTTAATCTTCATCTCGACCTTAAATTCCTTGGAGATATTGAGAATGATGTCTCTGGTAATTTTAGGAGGAATCTTCTTGTCCTTGAATGTGCTTAAATTATGGTCCCACCATAAATAGTGTATTGGGAAACAAGGCATTCTTGCATACTCCTTCATCGCTTTGTCTACCAACCAATCATGTAGGCATTCTTCTAGCTTAGCCTTGTTCCAGACAGACTTTGATTTGAGTTCCATTTGCACGATCTTGTATAATTGAGTTGCATAAACACATCTAATAAATAAGTGAGAGGATAATTCTTCATGAACTTTGCACAAAGGACATCTACTGGGGCCAACCCACCCTCTTTTAACACTTATTTCCCAGGTTAATAACTTATTATTTAGCGCCAACCATAAATTTATCTTTCTCTTCAACAAAGCATTAAACTTATAAAGAAAACTCCACCACCACTACTTGGGACCTTCAAATTGAGATTCAAACCAAGCTTTATAACCCAACTTAGCTATAAAATCCTTGAACCGAGGATTCTTTAACCAACAAAGAGTATCCTTTGGACACCATGAGGCTAATGTATCAATCCCACTCTTTAGCTTCATCCCCAACCAGACCAAGTGAGGTTGCAATTTTCCACCCGAGACGACCTCTAAGTTGAGATGATTACGCAAGTTGCATCATTCAAAGAGAAAATGTTGGCCAATCGAATGGCCTGGAGAAGAGAATCCAAAAAAGGAAATCATTGCTTGTCCCCATCCAATGGTCCCCACCGATACAAACTAGTTTGTTGTTGCCAATCCTCCAAACTCTCCACCACCCAACCAGAGGGAAGGTTGAAACCATCGCTTTCCAAACAATAGACCCCTTTGAGGATTTCCTAGGTTGCCTAAACCACTCTTCAATGAACAAGTCAAGGAAGTATTTGGATTTCAAGGCTCTACCCCACATAGAGGTACTATGAGCAAGCCTCCATAAACTTCTACCTACGAGGGCTTGTGATAAATAAAGAATGTTCTTTAAGCCCCACCCCCCTAATTTCTTAGGTGAGGACACTTTGTTCCATTTCACTAGAGGGATGCCTTCTGATTTGCACGAACCCGGCCAAATAAATTGGAAGCTGACTTTGCATATCTTCATGAGAATACCTTTCGAAACTGCTGCAATGGAAGTCCAATAAACGAGAATGTTCTCCAACACTGTTTTTACGAGAACTAGCCTCCCATCTCTAGACAACAACTTGTTAACCCAAACTGAGATCCAAGCCTCCACCTTTTTAACTAACCACAACCAGTGAAAAAACTTGTAACAATCTAGCTTGAGATAAAAACCCAAGTACTTAAAGCCATTATCCAAATTCTTCATGGGAAACAAAAGAAGATTCCCAATTTGTTGCTTCTCATTTTCTAGAATGAGATGGGGTATGCTGCAAGATTTATCAACATTTACCTCCATTCTAATGGCCAAATAATAGAGGTTAAATATTCTTTTCAAGAAAGAGATATCTTTCAAGGAACCAGGAGCAAAGCAAAGAACATCATCCACAAATAAGATATGGGATATATATATATATATATATATCGTTTTTTATACCTTTAAACCTTGGAACACCCCTGACGATCTGGCTTCAGACATAAGTTTTCTTAAGGCCTCGATGACAATAAGAAACAAAAAGGGAGATACCGAGCAACCTTGCCTTAGACCATGAGAGGCTTTGAAGAACCTTGAGGGAGCTCCATTGATCAAAACAACAAAGGATATTGATTGAATACACCCCATGATCCAATTTACCACTGATAAATCCTTTCCCATTTGAAGGAGAACTAGACGAAGAAAGGTCCAACTGACTTGATCATAGGCTTTTGATAAATCCAGCTTCAGTATCAGAACCTTTTAGTTCATCTTTTTTACAGAGCGGAGCACCTCCTACACCACTGCCATTGCATTATGTATTTTCCTATGTTGCAGAAAGTCGAATTGCTCTTTCGAGATGATCTCATTGAGAATTGGCTTTAAGCGCCTCACAATAACCTTTGCCACAATATTTTATATCACATTGTAACATGAGATAGGTCGATAGTCCCCAAATGAGTCAACATCTTGATTTTTAGGAGGATTGATTGTTATCTCCCCACCCAAGTTCAATCTACAAGTGACATGTTAAGCTCTTAATGAGTATACTATTATCACCATTGTTAATCGAGCTTGTACCCTAAAGATTCCAAGGTTTATCCTAAATACCGTCCTTAAAATGAGAAGAAGTACTTAAATATTTTCCTCAAATTTTATCACCTAAAAAAACCATTACAAATGATTTTAAATCATAAAAATCCACATTCTATTATTTATAAAAGTCATTACAATTAGAACATTTATAACTTAAAAAGCGTAATCCTTAAAACCCACAGTTCATTATTAGTCCCTACCAAAGGCAAGCATGGACTCTAACATTCGATGCGGCTTTGACCGTTAATTTGTTTGCGTTTGACTTTTAATACATCTATTATATCCCTAACTTTGTAACATGGTTTGGAATTTTTCATATTAAATATTTTAATAAAAATTATTTATCTACAATTCTGTTGGCTTTAACATTTGAAGTCTTATTGGAGGCTTTTCTCCTCCCAATGCAAAAATACATTCCCAATCCTAACTTTTACTTATGATTTGGATGATTTGCATGCAATTTATTTGTTCTAGTTTCTAACCTAAGTTCTAAGTTTTAAGTTTTGAGTAGACTGCACCCAAATTTCAATATCTGACAATGTTTGACAAATATGACCACCACGACCATGGTCTCCACCACCTTCTCTGGGATCAATGTCAATGTCTGAGGAATACAACCACCATCTGCACCACCTACTCTTCCTCCTGCATGCATGTAGACACATGGCATGCTCTTCCTCCTCCATGCATGCAGGCACACACATGGCATGCTTATTTCTTAGGTTGGCTTGCTTATTTCTTAGGTTGAGTAATGGAGAGTTACTTTGCCTTGCTGCACTCCGGGAAAACAACAAAACTCTTTTATGAATATCTACCATGAACCATAGTTGAGCACAACCTACCATGGACTCTATAGAGAAGCTCAAGAATTTTGTGCTTGCTGGAAGAGATCCATATCGAACTTTGTCAGTGACTGTTTATGCACTTGCTTCTACTGATATTAAAGCAAAGGAGGTTGCTGCTATTCACCTGAGAAATATGTTATCTATATGTCAAATTGTCTTTTTCTTTTAAACCCATAAGAACCTATCTAATCATAAACTACAACTAGATTCATAATATAATTTTATTGCAATCGAGCGATTTCCATAGCTCTTATTAATACCTTGTTTGTGCAGTAGGTACTCTTCCAATTGGAAAGGAGAGTTTGTGTGGTACGGGAGCAGATCGCATAGAAGGCTATGTTGGAACAAGAACTTTGTCAGAGCAAAGTTGGAGTCGACGAAGGAGCGACCGACCGAGCCGAGCATAGACGTGAGTCGAGTGAGCTTACTTTGATTACCATTGTTACAGATAAGGTTACCATCAGAACCAATGCCATTTAACAAAGGAAGCAACATAGACATATCCAAATCCAAATACATAAGCTGGAGACCAAGTTGACCTAGTCAAAGAACCAGTTGATGCGGACACACCTTCAAACATGTCACCACTGATGAGAGAAGAGCCCACCTATTTGATCTGTCACTCAAAATCTTCTCTACTTCTAAAGTCAAGATCTGAGCATGAGTAGTCAAGATATGAGCATGAGTAATGGAGTATATCTCAACGGATACAGCTTCAAACATGTCACCACACACTTTTAAACATGTCACCACTGATTGGTTCTGCTAAGGGAATTCAAACTGGAGAATATGCTTCTTTTACTAGATCAACTACAAGTGGAACTGATACTAGTGTTGATGGCGATGAAACTGTCATTGGATCCACCTTGGATGTCCTAAGAAACCTTCCACACACCTTACCGGGTTGCTCCTCCTCTTCATCCTCTCCTCTCTTTCTTTTCATACATTGACCCGCTCAAGGTAGTCTCTCCTTTCTAATCTCTGGGCTTTTCTGCATAGAAAAGCTGCACATATGAAGCAACAAGCACGTTGAGATATAGATGGTAATAAATACACAACGTATATTCAAATTTTATTAAAAAACTTACACTCCATAACGTATATTAAAAAACTTACACACAACAAAACGTTGAATAATTCATTGGGGACGCTTACCTTCCAAAAAAAATGTAAAAGGAGGCAATAACTGCTTTCCTCTCGAGATCCTTCTTTGCTCATTTGTCCTGCTTTTTCCCTCGTCCTGCTTCTCCTTCCTCATGCGCTGGGAAAACATTCTACCAGAGCGGTGATTGGTGTAGCTATTAGGTTAGCACTATCGATTCTTGTTGATCCTAGGTCCATGGAACCTAAGAAGGGGGAATACTTGTCCCTCACTAAGCCCCCAGGGATGGAAGAGACAATAAAAGTGTACTGACTTGGTAGATCCGAGTCTAATAATATGGGCCAACGCCTATAGCTTTCTTGATGCATTCAAGCTTTCCTTCTTCAATTGCTCCTCCAACTTCAACTGAACAGGGATCCCCATATTGAATTGGTATGGGTGGCTTTGCTCTTGCTCCAAAGGGTATTTCTCTTTGTCTCTAATTGGAATAAATGCTTAAAAGTAGAAAGGGGAAGTTACCTAATGTGAAGGCATGATAAGGAACTTTAAGGATAGGGCACTACAATAGGTGGAAATAACTTCCACGCACCTTCAGAAGGATAAAGCCTCATTCTCCATCCAATCTTAAGGCTTCCTTGAAGATGGATCATTTTGAAATGAAAGCGAGATAGGAAAATCATGTGGATTGATTCTAAGCTTATCGGTCTTGAAGTACGCTGGTTGAGGAGGTAGACCTTATACTTATTCCTTATTCCGCTATCCCAACATTCTTGCATGTCACGCTTATTTCACAACAACACCCGTAGTTGCGTCTAATTGGTTTGGAATCAATTGATCTCTAATACAAGAACTAGTTCTAGGTCGAGTCCCAGTGTCTATGACACTCCTTCAAGTTACATAAGACACAATAAACATAGGACATCAGAGGGATAGAGGCTTATTTTGCACTTCGCTAACCATCCTGTTTCACCATCCCAACTTTGCTTTTTTCCTTGCTTTTCTGAACTTAGGAGAGTCTGAGAGAAAAGTGTAGCAAACAACAACCTCTCCCAATATATATGCAGTTGAGTCTCTCTAGGCGACCGAAGCCTTTCATACATAAACTTGACTAGGAGAAGATCATCTTACTGGCTTTTGCCGTTGCTCCTATCTTTGATGCTTCAATGGATTCTTCAATGTGTATTTCAACTGGAGGATACACTGCCTCTACCTCTGGTGCTACTATGATTGATGATGCGTCTCTATTTGGATCTGCTGAAACCACTGGTGCTGGACATTTAACTATCTTTCGCTAGAGCTAGTTTAAGCACGTCATTCTCTGTGCCTGGTTGAAGCACGTCATTCTTTGTGCCACCTATTCTTTCCTTCTGCTTTGTGTTCTTGCATCTCTTCTTGCACATGTAACAGATGTTAGAAACAACCAACCACTTGGACAAGGAAGGAATCCAACTGTTATGCATGGCCATAAGTGGCGCCTTCCAAGGATGTTTTTATATTAATAATAGTTTTATTAATTTAAAATTATGTTTCCTATGAAAATTATTTAACTAGCTTTAGCTTTTTATTAATGTACGTAGTAAGTATTCAAAACACTTTATTTAGTGTTATAAATCTAACACAAACTTTGAGGATTACGAGTTTCACGACCCTCCCTTCTTGTAAGGTGAGTTAGTCTCATGACCATCTTTGCACAATGCCTTCGATTTACCGATGTCTAATGTCAATGAGTTCTTTACGTTTGAGATGGTCACGATGATTGATTAACACGAATTTGGTAGATATTATTGATTGAGCGCATAAGTAACTATGGAATAAGGATGTTATGACTTGTCGATAATTTTCATTGCCTACTCTACTTTCATTTCAATTATTTTTGTTTTCTCTGTAAATATAACAGACCAACATTCCATACTGTGAAATGTCTCATGTTTGCTTGGATGTAACTTTGTTATTGTTTCTTCATTCAGTTTTAAATGTGTTCTTTGTTCTTTATTTATGGATAATGTAGCTACAAATATTTTTACCACAGTGGGGCTATAGTATATCTGCCAAGATATGGATCACAACCATTCTCTGACTTCTTCCGATTACAAAAATTCGATCTACTTCCCTGTTTGCGATTTTCAACGTTATTGCTTCCACATCTTATAGTTTAGGGTTCTTTGGCCTGGAATGAATATGACCTACCAACGATCAATAGCCCTACTTCGGTGCTTTTCCATTTGTTACCGTCAATCATTCTTCCCCATATTTTCTCTTCAAATATAATGATGTCGTCATTGTAGTCAAATCCAATACCATATAGATTCTTGACTATCAAATTTACTTCTTCTTCGTTGTAGTGCCTTGCAAGGTCCAAAATGCCCTTCACTAGGTCTTTATCTAGTTGGCCCTTCTTTAATACTTCAACTATTTTTCCGTCGTTGTAGTCAAATCCAATACCATATAGATTCTTGACTATAAAATTTACTTCTTCTTCCCTGTAGTGCCCTGCAAGGTCCAAAATGCCCTTCGCTAGGTCTTTATCTGGTTGGCCCTTCTTTAATACTTCAACCATTTTTCTCAGCCTTTCTTGATTTCCTAGGAGTTCCTTTAGACTATAGTATTTTTCGTTTTCGTTTTGAACTTGGTTTCGGTTTTTGCCTTTCCCTCTGTTTTGGATCTATCTGAATATGAATGGGCCCATGGTGTCTTCTTCATGCAATATTGGCTCCAATGGTCTGCTTTCATTGCTTGGAAGTCGTTGAGCAAACCCACTTTCCTCTTCTTTGCTTGCATTCTCAATCACTTCACAGTGCTCATATTTTCTTGCATTGTCAGTATCTTTTGCTTGTGAAAGGAACCCACTTTTCTTATCCCTGCTGGCATTATTATTCTCTTTTGTTGTCTTTCATGTTATCATTATTTTCTTCATTGTTCCCTTTGGGATTGATGGGTTGTGTGGTATTACTTGCACTTTCTACAATTTCAGGGCTATGTCGATAGCATTGAGGTCCTC
This sequence comes from Picea glauca, assembly GCA_000966675.3. NCBI lineage: Eukaryota > Viridiplantae > Streptophyta > Pinopsida > Pinales > Pinaceae > Picea > Picea glauca. The sequence continues at coordinate 194,680 of JZKD02S0748650.1, read as the reverse complement.
CTTCATTTCCGTTAATTCACCCTCAATTTTTAATAGCGGGTAACACTTATAAATAGCTTGTTTAATACTCTCCAAAGTGCCCCATATAGAGAAAATAAATGAAGATGTCAATATGCTTAATTTTAATTTTATAAGAAGTTTGATCTGTGTTTTATATCTTCTTGTTGACCAAGTAGTGCATCTTATCATTGTAATACATGTTATCGTTCTTGTCATTCACTATCCAGTGGTAGAAGCTCCGATTGGGAACCAAACTAGCTCCAATTTGGATTGAGATTGGATTGTTTTTTCACTTTGAAGGAATATAAGGATCGTAATTTGAATTTCGGCTGGATTTTATAGAGCCAAACTCCAATGGGATGTACCCAAGCAACTCATATACTTTAAATTAGATAAAAAAGTAGAGGCATAATGGTCGTGCAGAAGAAAGAGGCATCAGGGGACCAATCCCAGTCCAAATCCCAACCCAAAAATTGTTATCTGTCTCATATGCTATTGTTAGCTTCATGTACGTTAAAATATTTTTTGCTTTTTCATCATTCGGTTTGAAACATTTAAATCATTTTTTCCTTCCGTCAACATTAAACATCTATCTTTAATACATTTTTATTTGTGTGAAATTGTATATTTTTAGGTTAGTTTGTTGATATCTAAGTCAAGGGGTTTTCGAGTGAGGTTTATTATATTTATAAAAGCAATTAGTTTGAGGAATTCCTATTTATAACATTTAACTATTCAATATCCAATTATTTATTTGATAAATTAGAATTGAGATGGATTATGATGATGATAGATGTATCCAATTCTAAGAAGATAAGACGAAGACAATTGAAACTATTATAGCTTAAAGAAAAAACAGTGTTGAACATGCCCGTCAAACACACTTTCTTTGTCAAAGATTGTATTTATTCGAAGTTCAAGATTACATCTGTGTATGTCTTTCCCCATTGTTATTCATGTTAAAATATAGATATAACTCATCAAAGATCGACATTTGAATTTAATTATATGCATTTAACCTGGCTCTTTTGTGTATGCATTTAACTTAACTCTCTTGTGCAGGTTTGAAGTCTAAAGTTTATTTGAGGAGGTATTTAGAGCTGTCATCATCATTTGTAATCATTTGCAAGGCTGTTATTGTATCTGGCCAATGGCCTGAGCATTAAGAAATCCACAAAGATACAAAGCATTTCCCTTTCCCATAGCAAGTTGACAATTACTTTGTCCTTGGGAGCTTACCCGAGAGATCGCCAATTGAGAATAACAACTAGCTTACCCTAGAACAAAGATACAATTATACCCCACATGCTTTATACCCCACATGCTTTGATTTTTCTATGTAGAGACAGTTTGTATATTTGTATATCAGCCAATGGGTGCTTGAAAAAGATAAAAACAACAACCAAACATTATAATATAGCAGCCACTCAAGAAAAATATACGACCTGCATACCGGAGAGTCTAAGACACACTAGAAATAATAAGTTACACTTGAACATTGACACATCACATAGAACAGAAAGCTTGTAAGCTTCTTCAACAAAAATAGACGTGTCTAGCATGGTAGGGACTAAACTACCCTACAACCCTTGTTTATAATTGGTACTAGTTGATAAGCAACTAAAGTTATTCAAGTTACATCATTTCTCTATACAACACAATCCCTAAAAGCATGGATGTGAACTTTAGAGTCAAATCAATTCTACATACATTAGCATAACATATATGGTGGTTAATTCAAACAATTTAATCTACATACATCAACATAACATGCATGGATGTTAATTCAAACAATTTAATCTCATTTCACCTTTTAAAAAACCATCAATGTTATAGTTTTTTAAATTATAAAATGGACATTCATTTCACCTTTTAAAAAACCATCAATGTTGTAGTTTGTTAAATTATAAAATTGACATAAAGAACTTCCAGTATACTATTAGAAGCTTGATTAGTTGTTTGGAAGAGATTAGTGGTATTTTTTATTTGGATTCAATTCTTCTAAGATGTAGTATGTTTTAACATGTAAAATAATGGGTCATTGGTAAATACAAGTTGTATTACCTCAAATAATCACAAAACTAGTACAAATAAAGAAGCTTGTAGTCAGTTCTGCCAAACAGATGGAAACCATAATCGGCCTCAAGCCTTGAAAAAAACATCCATATTTGCATCTAGATACATATATTACGAGATACAAAAAATTGAAAAAGCTATTGATCTGGTTCGATGCCAACATAAGTCTAAAACAATGTCTATTTCGAACAAAAATAGACAAGATATGAAAATTTCATACACTAGAAGAGCCCGGATTTCCATCGCCATGTGGGGGGTATGGCTAGGCCGGAGCAAAGGAAAATGGCTGACAACAAGTGGGGCATCTTCGCTTGACAGGATCACTTGAAAGGGAGTCAAAGAAAGCATCCAAGTGGCGACAAAGGATGTCTCGACGAAAGAGTTGGTCAACAACATCCCTTCATAGGTCGAAAATAAGTTGTAGTCGATTCTTAGAAAAGCCACTTAGGGGCTGAGGGGGTGGGCTTGGGCACCATTTCCTCGTTGGGAACGATCCCTGTGTCGGGATGAGTAACATCCTGAACCTTTTCTCCAATTACCACAGGCTTTGCCTCTTCCATAACTAGACAACTCCAAGTCTCCTCCATCACCAGGGTAGGAGAGGCACCTACGTCTCGAGAGGCATTGACAAGAGGGTTCTGCATATTTGTGAAAGCCATCAACTTGGAATCTAGTGGAGACCGGGGAGGAACCAGAGGGAACTCCTCTTCAATTAAGACCGATCCCCAATCTTCCCCATTCCAATTCTGAGCTATGGAGGGCAATTCAATAGAGGGAAAACCAATGGAGGCCAAACCAGTAAGAGGTAGCGGGGTTGGTGAAGGTGGCGAAGCTTAGCGAATGCGATGATCCATATAGCTATAGTAGGTAAGGCCTCTCTTTTTGTTGCCCCTCTCACACGACATTGAGACTGAGAAATGATCAAAGGGCCAAGGGGAAAGAAACAAGTGAACCAGAAAGTCATAGGCCAGGAAAACCCATGAAAGGGAGGAGGATACAACCCACGAAGCCCAAATAAAAAATGAAGAGCAAAAGCCATGCCTTACCTCCGCTAAATTACCCATTTCGGTGATGTAAACCAGAATTAAGCTTTAGTTGATGACACTCATCCTCCTCGTACCAATGGTGATGCAGCCCGACGCCCTACCAACTCTGCACATTAAGTTTCCCATGCAACCCAGGCTCACCTCCACAATCACGACGTTAATGCTCTGCATGATAGTGAATGGAGGGAGGGAGGCAACGACTAACCGCATTAACATTGCTAGGCGCATGTGTTCCAGCTGTCACCCCATCCGGGGAATGGGTCATTATTATCATTAAGTTAGACTCATCAAAACATTATCCATATAATACAATATAATATCTCATTTCTTAATAGAGAACGAAAGATCAACATTTATGTTTAGAAGGAGCAATTTGTCAATTTCATCATAAGAAAGTGGAATGAGTTGTGATATACCCTAATTTATGACTTTGAATTCTATCACTCATACATGAGGTTAGAGAGTAAAAATGTCATGTTGATTTTATTTTTTAAGCTAGCTTCTCCTTATAACAACGAGGTTAGCACGACCATATTTAGTATTATGGGAGAACCACTAACACCATTCAATTTGGTCACCTCCAAATTAGAAGTAGGAAGCTATTATGTCAACGTCGTTTAGGACTTGCAGTGGCCCCGAGCACAACTACAAAAATGAGCATGTCATTGGTAGGAGTTGAACCCTTGTAGGGTCTATATTATCTACCGAGCACAACTACAAAAATGAGCATGTCATTGGTAGGAGTTGAACCCTTGCAAGGTCTATATTAATCACTAACTCGTCGATCCACCATCGACATCATGTTGGTTTAAAATTTTAGTTTTGCTAATAGATCATAGTTTAGTGGTGAATGCATTGTCATGTCAGGGTATTTACCAAGGTTTAATTCTTTAGATGCATCAATAAGTAATCGGGGCCAAGTGCAAATCTTGTGATTTTGATGGAATAGTATTATTTGTGAAAACAACTTAGCGTAATAAAAATGCGCGTGTTAGTGGTTTGTACCTTGAAATTTGTTTCATCTACATAAGAAAGTCATGTATAATGCCCAATGTCATCAAACAAGTTGTAACATTATTTTAAAGAAAGTACTTACAAAATAATGTAATTAACTTTGTAATTATATGATGTATGTTGCAAAAATATTTGGCTTGTGTGGAAACATTGCTTTTGTTTTTAAGTTTAAAAGTCTCATTGCATCAAGAAACTGCTCTTACAACCCAAGGGGGGAAGATCTATTTGTCATGTCCCCTGTATGTGTGTGACACTATTAAAATAAAATGCCCTAGTCTAAACATTCTATGTTTTTGCTCTTTTTCGGGTATATTTTCCTCGGATATTTGTTCGAATTCCGGTGAAAAATTGTTGGATCTGCAGAGATGAGTGGTTAATTATGTATAATCTCAGTGCCCCAGGGGTTTTTAGCACGTTGGATCCATTTCTGCATTCAAAAATGCAATTTAAATAACAAGAAATTGTGATTTCGTGTAGATTTATATTGTTGAATTCCGACAAGAAGAGCAAAAATGTAGAACAGTTAGACAATGCCAAATAAAATAGTTAAAACACTAACATCTCATTTACAAAGAGAAAAAAGCTTTTAATTAAAAAGGAAAAAAAAAACTAGATAGATCCATCTATATTCCAAATATTTTAAGTAATAAATGATTTGTAGTTGTATTTATCCTTCTTAATGCCTAATAAATCCATGTTTAAAATAAAAATAAGCTAATAATTACATACTCGATAGAAGTTATTCAAATAAATGATCATATTAAACTTTTTTGTCTCATGTAACCTTGCTTAATACTATCAAGTAAAGTGAAAAACTACTAAATAATTGAAGGCAAAACCTTAACTATATAGCACATAGCAATGTTACCTTAAATTACACATAAAATATATCACGAGATTTCATTGTTTAATGGCCTTTACAGAGTTTGTGACAAGAAATGAGTTGTTGTAATCTCTATCTTCTTAAATGAGAGCACTATTAAGTGTTGACATTTTCTAAGACTATCTCTTATAATAATGACATTAAATGAAGTTCGTTAGATTTTGATTATAGAAAGGAAAGTGAGATAGACTCTACAACCTAATATGAATGAGATGTGTTATATAACATAATGTTAATAAACTGAATAGAAAGAAAATTTAAGTTATGTAACAAAAAAACAAAAACCAACCATAATTAAAAATATATAAAAGAAGCACTCACTATTATAATAATAATAGTAATATAATAAAATAAATTACCACAAATTCATCTTAATCTTGATCTTTTAAATACCAAGCCTTTGATATTAAGATTCCACTTCCTTAATATTCAAGCTTTCACAACTTTTCAAGGATTTGCTTTCTCATACACTAGATTTTCACAACTCTTATTCAATAAAATAAAGATAAACATCTTCATGGTATTTTGACTCCATAAATATCAATATTTAACTTTTTATTCTAATAAAATTTTATTTCTTATTAATATCTAATTCGTATATAAAAAAAACCATATACTTATTCCTATCCTTCTTTATACACCATTTCATTCATCCCTCATCCCTCTCCATCCAACTTGGTCTCATGGATATACCACTATGGTTCTCTCTTATATGTTGACCTCATGGATATACTTGCCCCATGTTGATATTTTACCTACTGTCAACATATCTTGCATACTTCTTTCTCATTGAGCAAAGTTTTCTTATTTGTCTTAAAAACAAAATATGCACATTTTAATAAATATATGTATAAAAAATACTAAAATAATAATCTCAATTTTTAAATGCTAGGTGGATACTTCATCACAATACTTTCCATTTGTAGAAACTTGGTGGATACTTCGTCGTAAAAAAAATAAAATGTATGTATACACTAAAGCAACGTACATAAACAAAAATATATGAACTTAAGATTTGGGCAACCGAATCTTCTATTCTATAAACTTTAGAAAATTCAATATAACTAGAATCTTAAAAGCAACATACATAATAATAATATTAAAAAAAATCCAAAAATATATAATAATATTATGACAAAAATATATAAATCTAGTTGACCATCTCAAAGAGACACATCATAGAGTAGTAGGTAGCATTCCCATGTCAAAAGGCAAATCATGTTTATCATTAAGATTTAATGTCGAGTGTTTATTATCTCCAAGGCAAGAATCTCATTCATCTTCACTTTTGATAACTTAAAAAAGGAATGATAAAATATTTCTATTTCACTATTAATATAGGTAGAGATGTATATATACATTTATAATGACTTACAAATGCAATCTCCACATGTATTAGTTAGTTTCAAAATTTTAATTGTTATAAATTAAAAATACATTTTAATTTAACATACATTTACATCTATCATAACAATTTATAGAATGTCCCAAAAATTATAAATGAATGATCAAATACTTGAAAATAGACATAGGTTAGAAATTATTAGGTAGTTGTAAAGAGAGGCTCGACGGAAGGAGTCATCGTGGTGGTTGGCCTCCAACAAGTAACGACAAGCTTTTGCTTGATGATTAATGGTTCCAACCATCTCTCCCCCTTTGAAATGGCAAGTGTTAACATAGGGAACCTATCCTTTTATTGAATTGGCTAGGTGACCTCTCCCCCTTTGAAATGGCAAGTATTAACATAGGGAACCTATCCTTTTATTGAATTGGCTAGGGATTCCAATTTTGCCTTTGTTCCGTTTTTCTTTTATAATTTTGTCAACTTGATGACAAGGCCAATCCTCTAAATGATAGAACAATCAATATTGAGGACATGCAAGAGAAGCTCAAAATGAATTTAAAAAWAATAATTGATGAATGGAAAATATCAAAAGATTATTTAACTTAATTGTATGTTTTTTTTTTTTTTTTTCTTTTTTTCTTTCTGAAGTAGGCTAAAATTTGCTAAGATACATCTCATGGAGACAACCACATTGTCAAAGCCAGTGCAAATCCCAAGATCATATGGACTCCCCTTAGTTCTTTAATCGGGCATTTTTTAGCCTCTAGATCTCCAAAAGTGTAACAAAAACCTACCAAAGTGCTTAATAAGGCTACTCCAAGTGCATACATCCTTTGATTTATGTCGATCTAGCCCCAATATATGATATTCATTCATTTTCTTATGACTTTTGTAATTAACCAACCATAAACAATTTAACTTTTTACTTGAGGAGGAAATCAATGTTAGATGTTATCATATTATGAACTCAATCCTTCTTTCTTTCCTTTTTAAGGTGACAAAACCTATCGTAACTTGGTTTTCAATTGGCGATGATGATAACCATCATTGGTTGTGATTCATGAATGTGGGTCAAATCATCACTGTTATTCAAGGAAAACCACACCCCTTGAAATGAGCTATTAATGGTCCATAAGGGGGTAGAGTTCCATTTATGTCAGATACCTCTAGGGCTTGAGCCATCAACATGTTTCTTTATGTTTGAGGAAGATGAACTCTTAGCAAATCATAAGCAGTTTTAGGTCTCACTCCAAGACCAATAAGACAATTTCAGCCTAGATAGTGTATACAAAAAAACCAATATCCTATACTGTCACCACTAAAACCACGATTAAAACCATGTACTTTCAAATAGCATCAAAACTTAATCCCATATATGAAACCAAATACTACCGCAATTTAACCTTTTACAACTCAACCTTAAATTGTCATTTTACAGATAAACTTCTCATTTTTATTTACTTGTTTAATTGTTTAAATATGTTTATTTACTTATTTAAGTATGTTTGTGTGATAATTGTACCATCTTCTATATCATCGCCATATTGCTCCATCCAAATTCACAACGTTAATTGTTGGAGTAGGTGGGTTATGATTTAAAAATGGTATCTAAAAGTATACTCCTTCCCATCCATCAAATATCCCATTATACGATCTGCATATGAAATGTGTCCATAGATTTAAAAAGGATAACCATAATCTTTTAGAAATTAAATATTATTTTTAAAGATTTAAAAAGGATAACCATAATCTTTTAGAAATTAAATATTATTTTTAAAGATTTAAAAAGGATAACCATAATCTTTTAGAAATTAAATATTATTTTTAAAGTGAGTCAAAAGTTAGAACTTTGGTAGACAAATCGGTAGGTAAACAATTATATAATAAAAAAAAAGCGAATATCAATAATTATTTTTACATTTAAAAATATAATTTCATATTTCATTTAAAATTACATTTAACAATAAACAAATAACATAAGTTTATATTTTATTTAAAAAACATTATAATTATATATATATATATATGATAAGAAATTTGAAACATTGTCTGAAAAAAATAAATTAAAACACACATGTTTTTAGAATCAGTGACCTGGACCATAGGATGGGCCTGTGAAGACTTGGGTATTCTTCAGCTTGCCCTTGTCTCGTTCAACGCTCGCCTGCCTGAGGTCTTGGAGGAAGAGTAGCAGCTTGTCCACCCTGCTCCTTTGTTGTTTATCCTGTGTTTGTAAATCCTTGAGGGTCGTTTTGATGTCCTGCTATCCTTTGGCCAAATCTCTCAAAGCCTGAGTGATCTCTTTCTGGTTAACATGGTTGTGGCAAGGGGGACGAAATGTGGAGTCCTCCGAATTGGTAGAGGTGGCTTCGTAAAGGTGGCGCAACAGAGTAGCGACGGGAGGTGGTCGTCGTGGTTGAAGAGGAGAGGGTGGGGGTGGTGTGTATCCCAGGGAGTTCCCGAAGGCGTCGAACCATTCAACCCGACAACCATACTCATTTAAAAGAGGCGAAAGATCTTGAGTGGATTCAAGCTGCGTCGCTGCTGGAGCAGGAGCTAAAATAGGAGGCAGGACAAAAAGAGCATCTACCACTGGAGGGATATCAGCGCCAGGCATTTCCATGTTCGAGAGGTGGGACGAATTTGGCATTTTCCTGCCCCTGGCTGCGTACCAGGCTGCAACTCTTCTAGACTTGCCTCTCAGGCGTGGCATAAGGGTTGTCGAGGTTGGGAGGGTGGATGCGCAGAGCTTGAATATCAGCAGAAACCTGTGAGGAGGAGGAAGGCGTCGGGAGTTGCTAGAGTGAAATGCCCCTTAGTTCGGCTATGAGGGATCCTGTTCTGGGACGGGGAGGTGACCGTTGAGGTGACGTACGTCTCTCCATGCACGATCCCTCCCTGCAAGTTCTCCAACTTGTGCGACAGGATCCTGGCTTGAAAGTTCGACATGGTGGCCGCGTGGGAACTTAAATTGCGAGGTGATGTGCCAGGAGGGGGATGGGATGTGTCGGGAGTGCTTGTACATGCAAGCGCCAACTAGCTGACTAGCTGGCCGGTTGGCCTCTCCGTGTCTTGTCCGCACGAACTACCTGGTATCACCCCATCCGGGGGAAATATTTATTGTTTTTAAATGTAATTGTTAATGATTTTTTTTTTACTTTGTCAATCTCGATAATCTTTAATTATAAAGAGCACTCATTAATAATCAATGTTAAAAAAATATATGTTATAAGTAAAATTTGAATTATAGATTCATCTTTACTCCAAATATTTTAAGTAGCAAATGATTTACATTTGGGTTTTTTAATCTTTTTTTTATGTTTAGTAAATGTAAAGTTAAGATGAAACTAATTTAATAGCTACATACTCTATAGAAGTTATTCAAATACATGATTATGCTAATTTTTTTTGTGTCATGTGACGTTGTTAGTACTATTAAGACAAATTTGTTACTATAAAAAACTACTACTAAATTGGAGGCAAAACCTCTATTGTATAACACATAGTAATGTTACCTTAGATCTACACGTAAAATATATCACAAGCTTTCATTGTTCCTCTATAGAGTTTGCGATAGGATATGAGTTGTTCTCATCTCCATCTTCTTAAATGAGAGCATTCTTTAGGGCTGAAATTTTCTAAGACTATCATTTGTATTAATTTCATCGAATGAAATTCGTTTGATTGTGGTTGCAACATTCTATAACCTAGTATAAATGAGATGAATAACATAATATAATGCTTATAAACTAAACTTAAAGAAAAACCAAAAGGTCTGTAGTGTAAAAGTGGAAAAGAAAAAGCCAACCATAATTGAAAATATATATAAAACATAGATCATAACAATACATAAAAATACAATAATAAAATAAATTAGCATATATTCATCTTAATCTTGATCATTTAAGCACCTAGACGTTCTAGCCTCTCATAAAAACACGATACATTTGGAGTGAAACTTTGTATTATAATTACTTCCTCATTAATAGTTTGTTAGGGTTTTCTTCTTTTATTATTATTTTAATGAGCATGTTAGTAAAGGGTTTTCCATGAAATACATATCCTAGGGAAACCCACCAGGGACTTCCCCTCATTTTATGAATGATACCTAGGGTAAACCAAATCCTTCAGGGCTCAAGACCAATACAACAATGTATTGATTAAGGGCTCATAATGTCACTTGCAAGAATTGATCCTGTGTGGACCCAGTTGACAATAAACCATTATGTGTGTGTACAATTTGACAAATCTCTCTTCTCTCATTTTAATTATCTTTTTAATCTTTTATTTTTATAGACCTTGTGTTTTTATCAATTGGTATCAAAGGATGTCGTCTTCGAACCTCAATTTTTTGGCTAAGAAAGGGATCTTACTCCCTCCTCTATTTGGCTTTCACAGCCTAACAAGGATCCACTCCTTCCCCTATTTAGCTTCCATATCCTCTCAAAGGGATCTTCTCCCTCTTCATTCAGGTTTCTATAGCTTCAAGGGATTTTCTCCCTAAACAATCAATCTTCCATGGCCTCAAGGGATCCACTACCTTAATATTCAAGCTTTTGCAACTTTTCATGGATTATTTCCCTCATACACCAAGTTTTCACAACCTTATTCAACAAAACAAAGATAAGTATCTTCATGGTATTTTGGCTCTATGAGTATGGGTATTTGGTTTTATTCTAACAAGTTCTTATTTATTGTTTGTGCATGATTCCTATGAGAAATGCCATGCTCCCTTGGCACTTGTTCCTACTCTTGTCCACACCATCTCACTCATCCCACATCCCTCTTCATATGTCCCATGGTTCTCTGTTACATGTTGGCCTCAAGGATATAATGGTCTTATCTCAATATTTTACCCACTCTGAACATATCTTGTGTACTTCTCTGCTTGCTAAGCACCAACACTATCTTCTCAACTTTTCTTATTTATCTTTATATTAAAACAAAATATTTACATTTATTTTTTAGTAATATATGTATAGAACATGGTATACATACAAAATAATAATCCCAACTTTTGAAAGCTTTATGGATACTTCGTTATTAATAGAAAAAATGATTATACGTGTATTAAAGCGACATACTTAAACAAAAAATATATGAATCTGAGACTTAATTAACCGAATCTCCTATAAACTATGAAAAATTTAATATAATAAAAATTTTAAAAATAATTTAAACATAATGACATTAGAATAAAATCCCAAAAATATATAAACCTAGTTGGTTATCATAAAAAGACACATTAGAGAATAGTAAGTATCATTCCCATATCAACGAAAAATCATATAAATATAATAACATCACAACAAAAATCCAAAAAATATACATCCAGTTGGTTATCATAAATAGAAATATTATAGAACAAGAGATATCATTTCCATGTTAAAAGGCAAATCATGTTTATCTTTTGGGATTCAATGTCCAATGTTATAAGGACTAGAGCATCCAAAAATATATACACCCACTTGGTTATCATAAAGAACAAGAGATATCATTTCCATGTTAAAAGGAAAATCATGTTATCTTTTGGGATTCAATGTCCAATGTTATAAGTACTAGAGCATCCAAAAATATTATAAATTATTATAGAACAAGAGATATCATTTCCATGTTAAAAGGCAAATCATGTTTATTTTTTGAGATTCAATATCCAATATTATAAGGATTAGAGCATCCAAAAATATATAAACCCACTTGATTATCATAAAGAGATATATTAAAGAATAGTAAGTATCATTTCCACGTCAAAAAGGAAAATCATATAAACATAATAACATCACAATAAAAATTCAAAAATATATAAAAAAGACACATTATAAAATAGTAAGTATCATTTCCATGTTACATAATAACATCTCAACAAAAATCCAAAAATATATAAAAAAACACATTAAAGAATAATAAGTATCATTCCCACGTAAGAAAAATCATATAAACATAATAACATCACAACAAAAATCCAAAACTATATAAAAACACATTAGAGAATAATAAGTATCATTCCCATGTCAAAAAGGAAAATCATATAAACATAATAACATCACAACAAAAATCCAAAACTATATAGGTCTAATTGGTTATCATAAAGAGACACATCATAGAACAAAAGGTATCATTCCCATGTCAAAAGGTAAATCATGTTTATCTTTGGGATTCCATGCTCAATTTCCATTCTTATAAGGGTCAAAAGGTAAATCATGTTTATCTTTGGGATTCAATGCTCAATGTACATTCTTATAAGGGCTAGAGTCTCATTCATATTCATTTTTGATAATTTAAAAAATAAATGATAAAATATTTTTTTCACTATATATATATATATATATGGATTTTATAAAAAATTAAATAAATAAATAAATTCATAAATGTGATCATTAATATTAATTAAATTTAAAATTTTAGTTATTATAAATTAAAAATATTTTTTAATTTAATATCAATCCCTTTAACATACATATAGCATAATAATTCATAAAATATCTAAAAAAACTATAAATAAATGATCAAAATATTGAAAATAAGCATAGGTTAGAAATCATTAGGTAGTTTGAAAGAGAGTCTTAATGGCAGGGGATAGATAATCTAGGTGGTTGGAGTTTGGCCCCAACAAAAAACATTAAACTCTCGTTCTATGATTAGTAACTTCCAACCATCAGTTTGGGCTATGGTGATCTCTCCCCCTCTGAAATGGCAAGTGTTAGCATAGGAATCTATCGTTTTGTTGAATTGTCTATGGAGTCCAATTGTGTCTTTGTTCCCTCATTTTTCTAACAACTTTGCCAACTTGGTGACAAGGCCAATCCTCTTAGTGTTAGAACTATCGAGATAGAGTCAAACATGCAAGAGAAGCTCCAAGTGGAATTAAAAAAGAATAATTGATGATTGAAAAATATTAAAAAATTATTTAACTCAATTATATATATTTTTTCTTCGAAGTAGGCTAAAATCTAATGAGATATGTCATGTGGAGACAACCACTACATCAAAGCCAATTCAAGTTCTAAGATCATACGTATAGGCGATGGATATGCAAGTCTCCCTTACTCATAGGCGATGGATACTGGCGAGCGAGCCTGGATCGCGCCTGGATCTTCCAAACTCCTGACCTCCCCCCTCTCTGCGTATCTACTGATTCCAGACAGCTAGTATCAAAGACTAACCATCCCGGTCTTTACCTGGCGTCTATGATTTCAGGTGTTCTTTTTTTAGTGTTGTCACTGCTCTCCTTCTTGTCTGCCCTGATACTAGTTTTTTGAACTTTGTCGCCCCCATACGTCCTACTGTCCCCCACCTGTCTTGGTTTTGGATTGTACCGGCTCCATGTGCTCCCGAGGCTTCTGTTTTTATGCCTGGTGAGTGGTCTACTTGCCCAGGAAAAGACAAACAAGTTTTTTTCGCTTTTTGCTGATTGGTCCTGCCCATCTGAGCTCCCGAGGCTTCTGATTTATGCCTGGAGTTGGTCTACTAGCCCAGGTAAAGACAAACAAGTGTTTTTACGCCTCTTGCTGACTGGTCCTGCTCATCTGACCTGTTACTATCTCCAGCTTTTTCTACTAGCCTGTAACTCCCTTTCCCGACTACCCTTCTGGGCCTACTTACTGGTTTTTCTCAGCCTTTTTAAAATGGACTCGCTGACAAATCCACTAATGCAACCTTCCGACGAACTCATCTGGAAACAGGTGGGACTGTTCGACAAGCTGGATTCCCTTGAATCAAAGAGACAACTTTTTCCCTCCAAGCCTTCTATTTCAAATTTACCCAATGTTCCCGCCGAGAACTCTGCCGAAAAACCTTCCTTCTCACTGACGGCCACTACAGATCCGAAGCCAGCTCTGCATCCTTCTAACAGGCCCCACCCCGACCTTGATACCTTACCCAAACATTTTCGAGAAGGGCTACTAAACACGTCTGACCATCACTTAGCAGCTTCCACAAAACACCGAAGCTCTGGTAGTCGGAAAGTGTGGAAAACTTCAAAAAGAACAAAGCGGTTGGTCCTGGGGGACGGAGTGGGTTTCGAAGACCTTTGCTTGATGTCGACTTGTGCGTTGGTGGGTCGTTTATCCTACAAGAGACTGAGCCCACAGCCACTGGAGGACTGGATTAAATGTAATTGGTTCCCTCTTTTAGGTTACTCACCGGATGTTTAGTTTCTCAAAAAAGGCTGGTTTTGCTTCCTCTGCAAATCTCCAGAAGACTCCTCCATACTACTGTCATCTTTGTGGGTTTACGGTGGAGGTAGTCTTATGCTAAAA